>PVIY010008625.1:0-76166 GCA_004026745.1 Myrmecophaga tridactyla | reverse complement strand
GGGTATGATTTCTTCTGAACCACTTAAACAGTCTGTGAGCTCTGACCCTGACCCGGGGGTCCCCTATAGGGCCAGCAGCCCTCTCGCCTCACACTGGACACCCGCGCCCGCCGGCCCTGCCTTGCCCTGCTCATCACCTCCCGCCATCCCTGGCCCCCACACTTCACCCCTTCAGCATATGCTGCCTGAGTCCAGCTAGCTTCTGGGTCCTGAAGGGGAAGGAATATTCTAAACAAAGAAGCAGAAAGACCCTGGCCGGGTGGTGCAACGGTGGCTCAGTGGCAGAGTTCTCTACTACCCAGTGCCTGCCCGTGCGAAAAAAAAAAAACCCATGTCAGGTGGAAAAGAGATTAGGAGTGGTGGGGGGGAGGGGTGTGGTCGTTTTATTTTAAATAACTTTTAATTTTAGAATGCTTTTAGATTTACAGAAAGGCCAGGAAGATAGTATAGAGGATCCCCATATACAGCTGTCCTCCAGTTTCCAGTGTCGTTGAAATCGTCCATCAGTGTGGTCCCTCTGCTGCAGTTAATGAACCAATACTGACAATGTGATTATTAACTACAGCTCATACTATGTTTGGGTCCCCTTAGTTTTCCCCTAATTCCCTCTTCTGTCCCGGGATCCCATATTACATAGCATTACCACACCTCCTCAGGCTTCTCTGGCTGTGGCAGTTCTCAGACTGTCCTTGTCTCCAATGGCCTTGGCAGTTTTCAGGAGTCTTGTTCAGGTATTCTGTAAAAGGCCCCTCTCCTGGGATTTGTCTGCCGCCTTTCTCACGATTAGCCTGGGGTTGAGTGTTTGGGGAGGAAGGCCACACAGGTAAAGTGTGGTTCCTGGGTGGACAAGGCCCAAAGGGAGGAAACAGTGAAGTGGATGAGACCCCCGGAGAGAGGGTGTTGTGAGGCAGGCCAGGGTGGAGGTGAGAGGGCTGGGCTTCCAGGTGCACATAATTTACCCGTGGACTGCACAGGATGGGGGAGAGAGTATGCGACAGGGCAGCTGGCTTGTAGGGGACACCTGGGCATTTGGGCTTGGTCCTCTGGGGTGTGAGATCCCTCTCGGCATCCACGTGTCGATGTTGGGAGGCAGTTAGACATACAAGTCTGAAGCTCAGGAGAATGGTGAATTGGGAAGTCCCTGCCTGGGGATGGCATTGAAACCAGGGGTTGGGCTTGACCAGGCCAGGGCCAGGTGAGTGTCAGCTCAGAAGCTGCAGCCCTCGGAATAGAGCTTGCAGAGTGAACGAATGCAAATAAATGTGAGGTCGTAACTATGACACATGGGTCTGGGCTCCCCAGTTCTAAAGAGCCTGAGAGGTGTCACCCTGGAGGAGCCCCCTGCAGAGTTGAGCCTCTGCCCTAGAGGGGATAGAGGGGCTGAAAGGGCCCAGTCTTGAGTGTGTGCTTCCCCATCCCCTCTGGAGCCTGGGTCTGCAAGTTTTCTTCTCTGCCAACACGCCTGAGACAGGGACTCCCTCACCCTCTGCTGCCCAGGATTGTCCCCCACTCAGAGCTAACACCTCCAGAAGGTCCTCTCTGATCCTAAAGCTTCTCTCAGGGCTCGGAGTGCACCCAAGCAGGGGGTCCCAGGGCTAAGCACTGTCCCAGGATCAGGCCAGTCCAGTGCTCCAGTGCTGTGTGTTAGGGCTGGTCTCAACAGCCAGATGCACATTTCTTCTCAACTCCATATCCAGGAACCTCAGTTGGTAGCTTGAAAATGGGCATAGGGTGAGGGGGGCAGTATTTGCACTATGGAAATTGGCCAATACTACCAAATTAAGGCTTTTCCCTCTAGTGAGCTGGTGGTTCAATTTTTAACAGCCCACTGCTGGTCAGATAAGTCTTGGAACCCACCCCAGGGCAGGTCTGCACCCCCCTTCAGATCCCCAGGGTCTCCTTTCTCCATTCTCCCCACAGTGACTACCTTGGACAAGGAAAGAAGAGACTGGGGGTCTGTTGAACCCAATGTCTCAGGAGGCCTGGGGGGAAGGAACTGTTCTGTCTTTTCTTGGATGCCTGCTGGGGCCAGGAGCAGTGGGCCTCGCCCATGGCCTCAGCTGCCTGTGATGGGACTAGAAAAATCCTGCTTGACTTTGTCTGAGGCATAGGGATGGCAAAAATGCCACTGGATGGCTTGGGGGCCTGGAGGGCAAGGAGTACCCCAGTCTGTTTCCATTTGTGTGTGTGTGTGTGTAGATGTGCATGCATGCCTTTGTGTTTCTGAGTGGTGACAGTGTGTGTCTGTGTTTGTGAGTGTGTGTCCTGTGCGTATGTATCTATGAGTATGTATTTATGAGTGCATGCCATGTCTGCAACTGTGAATACGCACTGTGTGTACCTGAGTGATGACTTTGTGTCTGTGAATGCTTGTGTGTTTGTGGGTCTGTGACTGGGCATGTGTACCTATGACTTTGTGCATGTCTGAGTGTGCACTGTATCTATGAGGAGTGACTGTGTGAGTGTGCATCTCTGAGGGTGCATATGCACCAATGAGTGTGTGCATAAATGTTTATGAGTGTATACAAATGTGAATGTACATTTGTGCGTACCTGAGTGATGACTGTGTATGTGTCCGAGTGTGCATATGCACCTGAGTATGTGTGTGAATGTGCATGTGCCTGTGAGTGGTGACTGTGTGAGTGTGCACCTATGAGTGTGTGCATGTGTTTGTGTGTGCGTGTGGTGACTGTGTGTGTGCATGTCTGTGAGTGGTGACTGTGTGTGTGTGCATGTGCATGAGTATATGTGTCTGTGAGGGTGTGAGGGGGCTGCGCCCAGATGTGAGGAAGTGGGGCCACTTCCCCAGGAACTCTGGCTGCCCCCTCTTCCTGCCCAGGGAGGGGAGAGGGCTCCAGCTGCATAAAGGGGCTGGGAGCCTGGCCCTGCCTGCTTCTGCACTATCCATCGCACACCTACCTGCTGCCTGCCAGTGGCCTCCCAGGCCCTGCTCCAGGAGGGAGGGAGGCAGAAGAGTCAGTCATTCAGGGGTCTCTTGCCCCTATACCTACCCAGGAGCAGGTACTGGCCCTGGGGCTGGCTTCTTGGGGCAGGGGGTGGGAGAGGAGGTGGGCAGCTGGGAGACTGCAGGCCACGCGGCCAGGCCCCCTCTCCCCTCCCCATCCATAGCACAGGCCCTGCAGGGGCCAGGGGAAGGAGGCACTATGGCACTGCCTACAGAGCCCCTTCTCCTGGGCAGGTCCCCACCTAGGGGTCATGGTGAGGTACCCATACACCATGGCTGTTGCCCCATGGCTGCCTCTGAGTGCCACAAGGTGCCTTCCCACTGTATATGCCTGGGACTGCATGTGGTTGTGTGGAGCCGAGTGTGTCCAAGTGTGACTGTGCATTGTGTGTGTACGGTCCTTCTCTGGACAGACACCTACGGGGTGGGTCCAGGCTGAAGACTGAAGAGGGAGGGAGCACTGGGACCCTGGGAAAAGGAGTCCCTGATTCCTTGGCACCTGGGAGGGGTAGCTGGGCAGTCCCTGGTGCAGTTCAACCAGCAGGGGAGGAATGTAAAGGAAGATGGGGTTCTATTGGAAGATGGTGATGCCAGAACTTCTATGCAGCGTATGGAAGAAGAGAGCACAGGGCTTGGGTGCTGACAGTGCTTGGGGCACTGTGAAGCTGGAGGGGCAAGGGTGCTAGGGGATGGGGATGGGGACTGGTGCTAATAGGTAATTGGGGACTGAGCAGTCTCTGGGGCTGCAGAGGATGGAGGACTGGGGGTGGGGGCAGGGAGCAAAAAAGAGGACTGGAGGACCTGGGAGATCTTGGGTAGCTAGGAAACCTAGTAGGGTCAAGCCCTGGGTGGGTGCATAGGACAGGTCTGGCTGGATTCTGGGAACACAGCTCTGTGAGTGGTGGCACGCTCCCCAGCAACCTGGCTAGGAGCTGGGGCAGGAAGGTAGGGGACAGGAAGGCCTGAAGTAGGTAGTAAGTAGATAGGCCATGGTGTAGCTCTGGCCTCCACAGGCACCCCACGCAGGGGGCTGGTCTCAGCTTCCCCATCAGCCCCATGAAGATGGCTGCATGGCTCACCCCATTGACTTCCGGGCTCTGTGTCCTGGGGTGGGGTTTCCACAGCTGGGGAAGGGGGTGCTTACTTAGAAGGGGGGGGCTTGCCTGGAGGAGCCTGGAGGAGGATGAGGAGGAGCTTGTTGCTCTGGGCCTGGGGTGGGGGTCAGGTCTTAAGGTGGAGCCTAGAGCAGGATGCTCAGTCTGTGAGGCACCCCTCTACTGTGAAAGCCCAGGGATGCCTGCCTCTGTCTCTATCCCACAGGCAGTGTTGGGACCTGGGGTGGGCATCCTGGAAGGGGCATCCTCCTTCCACGGAAGCGACTGAGCTCCCCACCACTAGGGCTGGGTAAGCCAAGGCAGGTGAGCCTATGGGGGAAAAGCCTGGAGGACCTCCCTGGGGCAGGCTGGCCAGACTGAGACCAGCAGGGCCTGGCTCCCGGGCTCTAGGCTGCCCAGGTGTCAGGCTGACCCCACTCTGGGCCGCCCCCACCCCTACCCATCCCCGCAGGTCCTGCCCACCCGCCCCTATGACCAACATGAGCTGGAGCTTCCTGACGCGGCTGCTGGAGGAGATCCACAACCACTCCACGTTCGTGGGCAAGGTGTGGCTCACGGTGCTTATCGTCTTCCGCATCGTGCTCACGGCCGTGGGCGGCGAGTCCATCTACTCGGACGAGCAGAGCAAGTTCACGTGCAACACGCGGCAGCCGGGCTGCGACAACGTTTGCTACGACGCCTTCGCGCCGCTCTCGCACGTGCGCTTCTGGGTCTTCCAGATCGTGGTCATCTCCACGCCCTCCGTCATGTACCTGGGCTACGCCATCCACCGGCTCGCCCGCGCCTCCGAGGAGGAGCGGCGCCGCGCCCTCCGCCGCCGGCACGGCCGAGCGCCCGATCCCCGCCGCCCGGGTGGGGCGCCCCCGGCCTGGCCTGAGCCCTCGGACCTGGGCGAGGAAGAGCCCATGCTGGGCCTGGGTGGGGGCGGGGAGGAGGAGGAGGAGGAGGCGGCCGCGGGCTTGGGCGAAGGCGAGGAGGAGGAGGAGGCTGAGGAGACGGCCGCCAAGGACCGCAAGGGCCCGGAGTCCACGGGCCCGGCGGCCAAGCACGACGGGAGGCGGCGCATCCAGCGGGAAGGCTTGATGCGCGTGTACGTGGCGCAGCTGCTGGCGCGCGCCGCCTTCGAGGTGGCCTTCCTGGTGGGCCAGTACCTGCTGTACGGCTTCGAGGTGCGGCCCTTCTTCCGCTGCAGCCGACCGCCCTGCCCGCACACCGTCGACTGCTTTGTGTCGCGGCCCACCGAGAAGACGGTCTTCCTGCTGGTCATGTATGTGGTCAGCTTCCTGTGCCTGTTACTGAACCTCTGCGAGATGGCGCACCTGGGCCTGGGCAGCGCGCAGGACGCCGTGCGCGCCCGTCGCGGCCCACCTGCAGCGGCCCCCGCCCCCGCGGCCCGCCCGCCGCCGCCGCCGCTGCCGCCCTGCGCCTTCCCGTGCGCGGGGCCCAGCCTGGCCTGCCCGCCCGAGTACAGCCTGGTGGTGCGCGCGGCCGAGCGCGCGGCCGAGCGCGCGGCGCGGGCGCGGGAGCAGAACCTGGCCAACTTAACACTGCAGGCCCTGCGGGACGGGGTCAGGGACGGCGACCGCGCCAGCCCGCCCTCCCCTGGCCTCCCCATGGCTTCTCGGGCCCCCCCGAGGGCTGCTCCCCACGGGAGTCCCGCCGCTGCCGCAGCTGGCCTCGCCGCCTCCAGGACCGGCAGTGCCACTTCGGGGGGTAGCGTCGGGGAGCAGGGCCGCCCAGGCGGTACCCACGAGCGGCAGGGGGGTGCCAAGCCTAAGGTGGGCTCGGAGAAGGGCAGCGCCAGCAGCAGGGACGGGAAGACCACGGTGTGGATCTGAGGTGAGGGAGGGGAGACCTGAGCCCCACTGGGCTCTCCCCAGGGAGACTTCCCTCACCTCCCTTCCATGCCCGGGGCTCTGGGTTGGGAGTGGTGGGGTCCGCTGAGAGTTGGAAGCCCTGGCAGTGTCGAGTTCATGAACACCTGCTCCTCCTGCTCAGCAGGGTGGCCTGATTGGTGGCCTCCTGGGTTTGGAGGATCCTCGGAAGGGGCTGAGGGGTGGAAAGACGCCAAAGGACAATGCCAGAGTGCCCTGGCCTGGGCGTGGCCCTGCGGAGATGACTGCACCCCTTTCTGTGCAGGGCCGCTAAACCTGGACCTCTATCTCCTCTGTACAAGGGTGCAGCCGGGGGAAGGGGGCCTGGGAACAACAGAGGGTTGCCAGCTCTGGACCCTGAGGGGTGGAAAGGGCTGCAGCAGGAGCACCAACAGCTCTCGTGGCCCACCTGAACCACCCTGAGCCTAGGATGGGTCCTGCTGCCATTTCCCCCCTTCCTCAGCCCACCCCAGCCTCTCTAGGACCCGGAACTGATTGCCACGGGACCAGGGTTCTGGCTAGTGGTGTCTCCAGCCACCACCACCTTCTATCCTGCCCCCCTGTTCCCTGAAGTAACCCATGTGTGGCACCAGAGGTGTCTGGAAGGGGCATTGGGAACGGATACTATGTTTGTCCCCATTGCTGCAGCAAATACGACTTCCTTCCCCAGCACATGCTGCTGTCCCGCCATACACACTTCTGGTTCCTGCAGAGCTGGAAGTAATCCCACACCATCCTCCTCAACCTTCCTTGTACGAATGGGGAAACTGAGGCTAGGGAAGGGCAAGGACCCCTGCTCCCCAGCATGGGCATCAGTTGGGCTTCAGAATGTGAGCTCACGTCCTCCTCCTGCACTGAGTGGGTCTGGGCCTGCTCTGGGGGCTGAGGTCGTGCCCCTCTCCAAGCCCCCTGCTGACACCCTTGAACTCTTCCCTCTTCTGGGACATACTTGAAGTTCTGCAAAGATGCTGGGCCTCTCTGTGCAGCTTGGAGCTCAAAGATGAGGCTCAGGGGCTGGGGCTTTGGCGATACTTGGGAAAGGGTGCTCCCCAGATCGTGCCTGCCCATGCTTCTCTGCCCTTCAGACCCCACCCAACTCCCTCCCTAATTCAGACACAGTGTTCAAAACAAAGGGAATAAAATAAAACTAACTTTTGTTTACAACTGTGTGTGTGCACCTCTAGTCACCAGTTTGTGTGAACTGGTCCCTACCTTGTGCCAGGGGAGACACTCCTCACCTCCAGACCAGCTGGGGGGGGGAGACTCTCCACCCCAGGGACCAGCTGGGTGGAGAACAAGTTGCAGGCAGAGGTCCCGCAGTTCTTCAGCAGTACAGGTTGCTGCCTTATGCCAGGCAGTGTGCTGGAGGGTGGTGGTGAGGGAGGTACAGTGGGCACACAGATAGCAAGAAACAAAGAACACTGCCCGCTGGGAGCGAGCACACGGAGGGGGCGCAGGAGAAGAACCTGGCCAACTTAACGCTGCAGGCCCTGTGGGATGGGGTCAGGGATGGCCACTGCGACAGTCATGAACCCCAAAGGCCAGCATGCTGCTCAGAGGGACTGAGAGGCATTCCCGTCACCAGGCCACCAAGCGTTATCAAGGTGCTGGCCAGGGCCTGCATGGGTGGCATTGTGGAGGGGCAGAGCAGGAGACAACTTGATCCCGACTCTGGGGTGACCCCAGCTATCTCCCAGCATCTCACAGAGCCAAGGCAGGCCCTGACATCCCCCCTTGGCCTGTGTACCCCTTTCTCTTGAATGTCCCCTCAGCCGAGTCCCAAGCCTGGCTGAGCCCTGACTCTATCTGAAGCCTGTCTCTGGTCTAACTCCAACTGCAGGCTGAGTCAGACTCCTTTCGGGGCTCTGACTGGCTGATCCCCGGCCCCAGGCATGCTCCAAGGACAGATGAACCCCAAAGCAGGCTAAACCCCTGCACCCAGATGAGCCTTGACACCAGATGAACTCCATACCCAGTTTAACCCTATCCCCAGGCTGAGCCCCATCCCCAGGTGAAACCTCACCCCAGATTGAACTGTACCCCAGGTGAGCCCTGACCTCAGGCTGAGCGCTGCCTCCATCAAGTCTGCAAGTGGTGATGCTGGAAGCAGAGCCACGGACAGGAGCAGCAAACCCCAACGATGGTGGTTTGAAGCTATGTGCTCCAGAACAGATCATGTTCTTAATGCTAATCCATTCCTGTGGGTATAGACCTATCGTGGGTAGGATCTTTTGATTAGGTTATTTCCATTAACGCCTGCCCCAGGTGGGTCTTTATACTGTTACTGGAGTCCTTTATAAGAGATAAATTCAGAGAAGTACAAAGAAACTAAAAGACTGAGAAGATCAGGGAGAAAAGCCAGAGAAGCTGAGAGAGAATACACGGAAAACAGAGAGGAAGCTGGAAGCAGCGAAACCTGAGAGAGAAAGGAGAGACCAGCAGATGTCACCATGTGCCTGGCCATGTGACAGAGGCACTGGGGATCCCTAAGTAGCTTGTCTTCAGGGAGAAAGCATCACCTGTGGATGCCTTGATTTGGACATTTTTATGACTATGGAACCGTAAGTTTGTAAGTTAATAAGGCCCCATTGTTAAAAGCCAGTCCATTTCTGGTATATTGCACTTTGTTATTTTTAGCAAACTAAAACCCCAACCCAGAACAGATGTCTACGCCAATGGGGCACACTCTAGCTTCTCCATGACTGGATGGGTCCCTGAAACTGGCACGCCAGGTTGGCGCTGGGCTGCTGGCCAGTGTTGTCCCTGGGCGGGGCTTAGTTGATGAGGTGAGGAGAGCCACATGGTTACAGCAAGCTTATACCCTTCACTGTGATCAGGCTCAGTGTGCAAACTGGATATGCGGTGGTAGTAGACATCTGCAACGTGGGGCCACTTCAGGGTCCTCTTGGGAGCCCCATCATGGCAGTCCTGCTCTGGACGCTCCCTTCCCAGACCTTTCTCCTCAGGCCCCCACCCTTCCCAACCAGACCCTCTGTGTATGGCCTGGCCTGAGGCCACCTTGGCCACCAGACAAGGTGCTCAGTGATGGCAGGGCCTTGTAGCCAGGTGGATCAGAGAGCTCCCGATCCAGGCTTCGCGGTCACCAGGCACAACTCATTCCAGGGTCCAGCCTCCCGTGGAGCCCCAAGGCACACTGGAGCTGTTTCTCAAAAGAAGGGCAGTGCCTTGCCAAATGGGGCACTGAGTCCTATCCCCAGGCTGTGTGTGTCCTGGGAGCTGGGTAGGAAAGAGATCCTCAGGGCAGTAATGTTTGAGCTAAGTCTCAATGGAGGCCTTGGAGGACATCAGGAGGTAAGGGAGAGGAGTGGGCATTTCAGGCTGAGGAAACAGTGTGAGGCTTTAGGATTCAGATAGAATTTGGGGCAATTTGGGTCAATGAGACAAAAGACTCCACTGAGGGGGACTTCTGGAGAAATTCCTTTGAATGTGGGGCAGAGACTGCGATTTGTCACTCAAAGTCTGTTTTTGCCTTTTTTTGTGGGGGAAGAGTCACCGGCCTGTGGCTTCCCAATGAAGATTACATTTTCCAGCTTCTCTTCCAGCTGGAAGCAGTAGCAGGGCCAAGTTGTCACTGGTGGAAGATGAATGGAAGTTGTCTATTTTAGTTTCCTTTGGCTGCTCAAGCAAATACCATGCGATGGGTTGGCTTAAACAATGGGAATTTATTTGCTTACAGTTTTGAGGTTAGGAAAAAAGTGCACATTGAGGCATCATCAACGCAATGCTTTCTTCCCAAAGACTGTGACCTTCTGGGGCTGGCTGCTGATGATACCTGGTCCTTAGCTTCTCATATGGCAAGGCAATGGCGGCCCCTCCTAGCCTCTCCCTTTCTTCCAGGTCCCTTGATGTACTTGCTGTTTGAAATTCATTCTGCTTATAAAGGACTCTGTAATAGGATTAATACCTATCCACATCGAGGTGGGTCACACCTTAACTGAAGTAACCTCATCAACAAGTCCTACTTGCAATGCCTTCACATTCACAGGGTTGGGTTAAGTTTAAGAACATGTCTTTCTGGGGTACCAGCACCTCCCAACCACCACAGTATCTGGGACCACATTAACAAAGGACCACAAACTTAGTGGCTTAAAATAACAGAAATGTATTGTCTCACAGTTCTGGCTGCCAGAAATCTATATCTAAGCATCAGCAAGGCCCTGACCTCTCTGAAACCTGTAGGAGAGAATCCTTCCTTGCTTTTTCCCAATTTCTGGTGGTTTACTAGCAATCCTTGGCATTCCTTGGCTTGAGGATGCAATCTCTTCTTCCATCTCCACATGGTCATCTTTCTGTGTCCATCTTCACACAGCCTTTCTCCTCCCTGTCTCTGTGTCCAAATTTCCTCTTCTTCCAATGACACAAGCCCTTAGAAGTTGGCACCGTAGAAGTTGACACAAGTCTTTGGAAGTCCTTGGAGTTGGGCACATCCTAATCCGGTTTGGCCTCAACTTACCAAATAACATCTTCAAAGATCCTGTTTCCAAATAAGTAGGAAATGTTTAGGACTTGAGCTTGTCTTTTTGTGTGTGTGTGTGTGGGGGGGGGGGGTGGAGGCCAGTGGAGGTGGGGTAGGCACAATTCAGTCCATAACAGAAGGAACATTTGACACTTGCAGATCTGGGTCTTAAGATATTGACCCTGTACTCCTAGTGACCTCTTTGTCCTTATAGTGGGTGACATCACAGAGATACATATGGGCCATCTTGGCATGCAGAGAACACCCTCCTAGGGAACTGACCAAGCAATAAGACCAAAAGAGCCTGAATCCATGAGTTGCTGTGTGGAGCAGGGCTGCCCACTGACCTGAACCGGAGCGAGATCTTAATCTGTGTTTTGATGTCTTTTTGCTGCAGCAGGCTTAGCCTCCACTCTAATACCCTCTTGGAACTGTGGCAGCCAGTTTACAACCCTGAGGGCCTCCTGGGTCTAAGCCAACTTCCTGAGGATGACAGGGCAGAAAGATAGACCAGACCTGGTCTTCAATGGTGAGGTGGAGCTGCCTGCTTTGGGACTTGTCATGCAAGATAAAATTTCCTTTCTGTTTAAGCCCCTAGATCTGAGGCTCTGTGTCCTGATGCTGAAGTCATTTTAAGAGGCATAGATGCCTTTGAGCATATTTTGTGACCTCTCAGGTGAGTGCTAAGTTACATGTCCATTGACATCAGAGCATGGAGACTCCACCACAGCCGCAGGGGATAGGGCCCCTCCTTGGGAAACCAGGGCGCAGGAGGTCCTTTTGCACAATTATAAGAGGGAGCCCTGCCCCTCCATGTGGTGAGATTGGGCAGTCCCTGGCTTTGCCCCTGGTTTGCTCCATATCCATGAATATGTCAGGCAGATTGGATCTGGCCATGAGTCTCAGAAAAAAACAAATAAGAGGAGATTCAACATAAGAGTTTGGACAGGGCTAGAATGCTGCTTCTGGGCCACCAGCCCACCTTTCCCAGGCCATGGCTTTGCTTCCATGCTCCAAGATGGCAGCCAGATCTCCAGCCAACACATCTGCATTCCAGAGAGTAGAATGGGCAAACTGAAGAGGATGGGGACGGTCCCCAGCTGTGAAGGAGGCTACCCCAATCAACTTTCACTCACATTACACCAGGAAGAACTTATCAAAGGGCATCCCCAACTGCAAAGGGAACTGGCAAATGGAGTCTCTGTTTGGGAAGTACATGCCCAGCTAATAATTCTCCTGACCTGGGGGGAAGGAGAGAAGGGACACTTAAGGGACAGCCTCCCTTCTCTGAAATTTGAGTGGAGGGGGGCTGAGTGGACCTCTGAGGTCTCCTCTGCTCTAAAGATTCATGAGCTTTGGATGACCCACTGGAAAGTGCCTGAGGGTCCTGCTGGGTGAGTCATGGTCTTGGTGCTGTCCCACCCATCTTGCCTTGCCTTCCTCCCTCACGTAACAAGGTGACCTGATGACTGAGCCTGAGCCACTCACTGCAGCTACCATCCCACCTGCAACAGAGTATCTCAGGAGCCTGGCTCTGTGAACTCCCAAAGGCCAAATCCAACCCAACTATTCAACTAAGCAGCCAATAGTCATGCCGTTCACGTGCCTTGGTCTCTGTTAGGCATAGAGTCATTAAGGAATCCACATGGGACAGTGAGTCAAAGCTTAACAGATTTATTGAGGGGATAAGGCAGGGAGAAAGCAGGTGGGAGAAGGCAGGTGGGAGAGCGAGAGGGAGAAAGCAGGTGGGAGCCTGAAAATGGCTCCAGCCTGGGAAGCCAGCAAAAGGAAAGAAAAATGGCTCTGGATCTTTGTTCAGGGAGCTGTGTTTTAAAGGGAGAGTGATGCCGGGAGGGGAGGGTACGAACCCTTGATTAGATGGGGGCTTGTTAACTTATGATCTGATTGGTTGCTGGGGTTCTGACGCACTGCAAACCTTCTGATTGGTGTGGCGCTGGCATGTCTGGGGATCTCAAACATCATTTAGCTGTAAACATTGTAATTGCTTATCTTGCTGCCACATCTGGGTCTGCAAAAGCAGCTGTGGGAAAAGAAGCTGAGAGAAAGAAGCTGAGAGAGGCCTCCAGGTCACAGAGTCCATTTTATACGTAAAGTTCTTTTTCTGAGACCTGACAGTCACCCCATCTGGAATCCGATTGCTATGAGGACGGCAGATGATCCAGGGGAGCCCTTGGCACGGGCCTGGCCTTGCCAAACCCTGCATTGAGCTGTCAAGACTCCCTTCTCTCCCTCCTCTGTCATCTGTCTGTCTGAGCTCTTGAACAAGCAGTCCCCCGGCCCCAGGCCTCCCAGCTCCCAGTGCCTTGTCTTGGGCCCCAGGCTGGGGTGTGTGTATCAGGGGGGAATGTGAGGCCCGTCCCGTTTGTGCCAGGGCAGGGATGGGGCTGGGTTGGGGAGCAGATGGAGCACACTCGGGCGGGAACGAGACCTTCTCATCTCACTTTTCGTCTCATCCTCATCCGTTTCCACGGCCTCAGCCAACTCACCGGCTGTTCGTGGGGAAGCAGTTCATGGAAGGTTGACTGTGGGGGGGTGCTCAGAGACACCCCCAGAATGGGGGGCGGTCATTCTTCTCCTTCCTTTGGGAAAGGAGGAAGCCATGAGGAGAGAATAACAGGAAACCACCCCTACCCCCACCCCAGCAGCAATTTGGGAAGCAGGGTCTGGGACCCCCTAGGCCTGGCCAATTTTCCAACCCCCAAGTAATAGCTTCCAGGGTCCGTGGCCTCAGAGTGAGTCAATGGCATGTTGGCTCCAGCTCCTGCTGGGCCCCTGGCCAGAACTGAATCAATGAATGAGGGTAGGCCAGGACTGCTGGGAGTCTCCATGAGAGCCAGACCAACAGTTCCCTCCCTGCAGGGCTGCGGGGGTGTGAGGAGGGGTTGCTGAGAGTGGAGACAGCATCCCAGCTCCGGGCCCGTGTGCAGTCCTTATGGGAGGTTTCCAGCCTCAGGGTGGTGCAGAGGTCCAGGCAGACTTCTGGGAGGAGGAGGGACCTTGGAGCAGCATTACCCAGCAGAACTCAACAATGGTGGCTTGTGCTGTCTGCGCTGACCACCATGGGGGCCCCGGGCCACATGTGGCTATGAGTGATTGAAAGGCAGCCAGTGCGACCGAGGAACCGAAAGTTTCACATTTCATTGGAATTTCCTTCATTTGAATAGCCTGGCGGCTTGTGCATGGCCACCCACCATACTGGGCAGCACAGAGAGATTCCAAGAGATGCCTGTGATGCCCTTGGCCGGGTGTGGGGCCCCAGGTTGGGCCGCACCCCACATCCTGTGGGCCACTGGGTGGGAAGTCGCCTCCTGGGCTGGCTGAGGGATGGACTGACGTGGTGCTGGGAGGAACGTGACCCCCGCCCTGGGAGGACCGAGGCCCCCCATCCTGCCCTGTGTTGTTCTCACCCTGCTTCCTCTCTGCACTCGCGGCAGCTGGCAGGGAGGGGCCGGGTCACCTGCAGGAACTCCAGGCCAAGGCTGAGTCTGGCCCCGGGTGAGTGGAGGAAGAACTCCCCCATAAAGGGGTGGCAGGCCAGTGGCCAGGGGCCGGGGGGCTGCATACCAGACCTGGCTGCTCTCAACCGGGAAGTCGGCTGGAGAGTGGGACTGGGACCTTGGGGAACCAGGGAGGGAGGTGTGGGGTGTGCCCACTGACCCGAAGCAGGGCCGCTGTTTGCAGGCCTGGCTGGGAAGGATCCAGGGCCTCGCAGGCAGAAAAGGTGGAGGGTTTGGGAGGGCAAGAAAGAGCTGGCTGAGCAGAGGGGGTGAGGATGCTGCCGCCAGAGGGAGCAGCTGGGCCACAGGCTGGCTGGACAGGCTGGGGTACCACAGCAGTCCAGGGAGGCCGGAGCCTGGAACATGGGCCCAGTTGGGGGCAAGTGGGGGTGGTGGGGGGGTGGTGGGAAGGGCCTCAAAGTCCAAGACGGCGAGGCTTGGGCTTGATCCCAGCAGGGGAGCCCTGTAGAGTCCGGCTGGGGACAATCAATTGTTGATTCATCAAGTATTCACTGAGTCCCCTATATGTGCTAGGGATTGTGCTAAGCCCCAGGGAAACTGGCAGCAAGCTAAAGACCTCTGCCTGCCTGGAGCTCACAGACTATAAGCAAAAGGCCTAAGAAGCACAAAGTACTTACTGTGTTAGAAGGAGATGTAGTCTACAGGGAAAAGAACAAAACTGACAGGGTGACTGGGGAATTGGGAAAACCGCCAGGTGGAGACAGATGGGGGGCAGTTTTAAGTAGGGTGGTCAGATGCTAGAACCATTGGTTGGAGGCTTGTGGGAAGTAGGAGCGCCCCTCAGTCGTCAGTGACACCCCACAGATTAACTACCGAGGGAAAGGCTCATTTACAATGGCCAATACCACCCCCATGGGGACCAAGCCGTCCACAGAGGACACACTGTTGCCCACCCCATAAGCAAAGGCAGGGAACACACACAGAGCCACTGATGTGGCCTTCCTGCCAGAATGCTTTCTTCTGAATTCAATCACAAGGAAACAATGCAATAAACCCATGGCACGACATCTGGCAAGACGTTGGCCTCAGTTTCTCGTAAATGTCAGTATCATAAAAGATGGAAAAGAAAAATAAAGGTGGGCCTGGGGAGTGGGTTTGCATCATCCTAGATGATGGAGATTTGGGAGACATGATAACCAGGTGCTGTGTGCAATCCTGGCCAGGGCCCTAGACTGAAAAAAGTGACAATTACAAAGGACATAATTGGAAAAGGGAGAGAAATTTGAATGAGGCTGGGTGTGCTAAACTGAACAGAGGTGACTGTGGTATGTGAATGGAAAGGAGCATATCCTTGTTTTTAGGAGTTGCATCCTGCAGGATTTAGGGTGTGGAGTGGCATCATGTTTGTCACTGACTTTCAAATGAGTCAGCAAAAAGATTTGACAGATATGGCAAATGTTAACAGTTGGTGAATATAGGTTAAGGGTGAGACAGTCGTTCATGCTATTATTCCTCCATATTTTCTGCAGGTTAGAAAATGTCAATATAAGAAATTGGAAAAAATCAATAAATAAATGGTCAGAGCCAGTTCTGTTGAGAAGGTGGAGCTGGGCCCAATCTTGAAGTGAGGTGGAGGAGTGAGGAGACTGGCCATCTCAGTGGGGAAGCTCTCCGGGTTAGGGCAGAGGAGGGAAGACCAGGCGTGTGTCAGAGATGACTCTGAGCAAGGTGGGAGCCATGGGTGGGTTTTGAGCAGAGGCGTATTGGGTTCTGAATAATTGCAGGGGTTGGGCAGCAGGGGGTCTGGGAAAGGTCCACATAAGAGATGGTGACTGGCCAGCCCCACTGGCAAGGAAGGCCAGGTTCTGACATCACAGACGTGGGCAGGAAGCAAGGAGAGGGGACAACATAAAACTTAATTTTTTTTTTATTAGAGAAATTGCAGTTTTACAGAAAAGTCATGTATAAAATACAGAGTCCCTATAACACGAGGCTTTGTGATGAGGCTCAGTAGTAGTTGAAGTGCCATGTACCAAGAACAGGAGACTTAAGGCAGGGCAGGTTTTGGGAGAGACTCTTGTACATGTCAAGCTGGAGGCATCAGACATGCAAGTGGCAGTGCAAACAGGGAATATGTGTCTGGAATTTAGGAGAGGTGTCTGTCCGAGAGACATGGCTTTGAAGTCATTGGTCTGTGGACAGTACATTAAGCTGAGTAGCTGAATGTGATCCTTGAGGGAGTGAGGGAAGACGGAGGACAGGCACGGGCACCCCTGCAGTGGCCGGGTTTGGGAAGGGGAGGAGGCACTTAGGAGACCATAAAGGAGCAACCAGTAAGGTGGGAGGGAAAACTAGTGTGGTGTCCTAGAAGCCAAGTGAAGAAAGTATCTTGAGGGATATAGAATGTTGGACAACGTGAAGGCAGCAATAAAGCTCAGTTAAGAAAGGTCTGAGAATTTTAGCAATATGGAGGTTTTTGGTGACTGTTTTAGTTACTTTTTGCTGTGTAACAAATAACCCCCAAATTTAGTGGCCTAACACAACCACTATTTTATTCACTCATGAGAGTCAGGAGTTTGGGCTGGGCTCAGCTGGGTGGTTCTTCTTTGGGTCTTGGTTGAGGTCACTCTTGTAGCTGCAGTTATATGGCTGCTGGATTGGGATTCCATGAAGTCTAAGAAGTCTTCAAGGATGGCCCTGTTATCAGTAGGGCTGCATGTCTTCAGCAAACTGGTCCAAGCTTTTTCCTACGGAGTACCATCCCAAGAGGGCTTTGACAAGTAGACTAGAGCAGAAGTGACAACAAATGTCTTGGAGGCCCCCTCTCAAGATTTAACCTAGATTCAAGGAGGGAGAAAATAGATATTGCCCCTATAGGAGGAATTGTAGATAATTTGTGGTCATCTGCCATCTGGACTTCAGACAAGAGCTTCTGTCTTGAGTGAATGTGGATTTGGGAGAAGATAAGAAACTGATGAATGTATAAACAAAATGTGGTCTAAACACACAATGGAATATTATTCAGCTGTAAAAAGGAACGGAGTTTTGATATGTGGGACAAAATGGATGAACATCATGTTGAGTCAAATAAGCCAGACACAGGACAAATGTTGTATGATTGCACTTATACAAAATAACTAGAACAAGAAACTCATAGAAGCAGAGAGTAGATTACAGAGGACTAGTAGGTGTGTGTATTTGAAAGCATTGGGGCGTTATTACTTAATGAGTACAGTTTGAGGTGATAAAAAAGTTTGGGTAACGGATGGCGGTGATAATAGCACAATATTGTGGATGTAATTAATATCAATGAATTGTACAATTGAAAAACGGTTAAAAGGGGATTGAGTTATATATTTACTACAATAAAGTTTTTTTCTTAAAAAAGGATGAGAAGACAGTAATTAGAGACAGCACAGATATTCTTTCAAAGTGTTTAGCTGCAAAGGGCAGCAAAAAATTGCGGGCAGTAGCTTATGGGGGCGTCAGGATTTTTTTAAAAACTTTTTTATTGTATAGTATAACATTTATAGAAAGCAAAGAAATAAAAAAGCAATAGCTTTCAAAGCCCTCTTCAAAAAGTGGTTACAGGATAGATCCCAGAGTTTGTCATATGCTACCATATGATCTTCTCCTATTTTTCCTTCTAGCTGCTCCAGAGTATAGGAAATTAGAGGGCTTAAATACTTTTTATCATCACAATTGACTTTTTTCCTTCTTTTTTGTGTATGATGATACATATACAAAAAAGCTATAAATTTCCAAGCACAGCCCCACAATTAGTTGTACAACATATTTCAGACTTTGACATGGGTACAATTTCACAATTTTAGGTTTTTACTTCTATCTGCTCTAAAATACTGGAGACTAAAAGAGATATCAATTTAATGATTCAGCATTCATACTCATTTAACTCCTATCTTCTATGTATAATTCCACCATCACCTTTGATCTTTCCATACCTCTCACTGGGGTTGTTTAGGCTATGGCAATTCTAAATTTTTGATATTGGAAGGGTCTGTCACTAATAAGGGGTAGGGAGATGGAACTATCTGATGTTCTGGAGAGGCTGGGCTAGGTTTCAGGACTTATCTGGACCAGGGACCCATGTGGAGGTTGTAGGTTTCTGGAAAGTTACTCTAGTGCCTGGAACCCTTGTGGAATCTTATATATTGCCCTAGGTGTTCTTTAGGATTGGCTGGAATGGTCCTGGTTGGGTGTCGGCAGGTTATGATAGGTAGCAAGGTCTACCTGAAGCTTGTGTAAGAGCAACCTCCAGAGCAGCCTCTCCACTCTATTTGAACTCTCTCTGCCGCTGATACTTCATTAATTATGCTTCTTTTCCCCCTTTTGGTCAGAATGTAATTGTTGATCCCATGGTGCCAGGTTCATCCCTGGGAGTCATCTCCCACGTCGGGGAGACTTTCACCCCTGGATGTCAGGTCCCATGTAGGAGGAGGGCAATGATTTCACTTGCAGAGCTGGGCTTAGAGACTGAGGCCACATCCTTCAGGATGTTTTAAGAAGGAACAAATAACTGCAGGGTTTGCACGCTATGGAAAGCTTCAAAGACAGAGAAGCCAAGAGTTCAAGGGTGTGTGCAAGAAGCGATTGTCCTGATTGGCCTCCAAATTGGCATTGGGTAAGGAGGGGAGACCGCAGGGAAAAGGGGAGCTGACAGAAGGGTCGTACCCACGCCGCGAGCGTGTTGATTGACAGGCTGAGGCTCCGCGCAGCTCTCCGGCGGTCGCCGCTAGAGGCCGCTGTGGCGTGGCTCGAACAGCCGCCGCCCAACGGGCCGTTTCTTCCCGGCCGTCCTCACTACTGCCCAAGATGGCGGCCGCAGTGCTGCTCCGGGGCCTGGCTCCGGGCCGCGGCAGCTCCGTCTGGGGCTGGCGGCTGTGCGCTGCCTCGAGGCGCCGCCTCGCTCACGGGTCCAACCGTCATGGCGGCGACAGCGCCCATGGCACGGGCTGGGCCTGCTTCCCACTTGGAGAGCGCGCCGTGGTGCGCGTGCGCGGGCCGGACTCGGCGCCGTTTCTCTTGGGGCTGCTGACCAATGAGCTGCCGCTTCCGGGTCCTGGGGACGGGGCGGGCCCGCCCTCGGCGCGCGCGGCCTACGCCCACTTCCTCAACGTCCAGGGCCGGACGCTCTATGACGTCATTCTGTACAGGTGAGAGCGGGCGGCGGTCGGTGGGTGGGTGGGTCCCGCGCGGGGCCGGGCCGGGCGGGCGGCAGCGCTCCAGACGCGCCCCTGCGCCTACTGTCCTAAGGGGGACGTCAGGGCTGCAGTATCTGTCGGGTCCGCGCTCCGCCGGCCACACGGAAAAGGCACCTGGGACACTGAAGAGCAGTAGTCCCCGAGGGGACTTCGGTGTGCATCGCCGAGATGCTGTGGAACGTGCCTGCGCCATTACTTTTTAAATAGAATTTTACTTATCTTTATTCGCGCAGTTGTAGGTCTGCAGAATCATCTTGCGGGAAGTACAGAGTTCCCATCTTCACCACCCCCGCGGCTTTCCTTATTAGCCTGGTGCATCGGCCTGGTTCCTTTGATGCCGCTGATGAAAGGCTGTAATTGCATTAGTAATGATAGCCCGGGTTACGTTAGGGTTCCCTCTTTGTCTTGTGCAGTTCTATAGGCGTCCTTTGTTTTCCTCTTCCCCTCCCCAAATCTCCCCATATCTAGTTATACCAGTTTTTGGTTAAATCGGTCTGCGCTGACATTATGAACAGCAGAGCCCACCGTTTAAGGCAAGCAGGGGCCTCACTAGTGTTGTTTCAGAAGCTGTGGTTTTCGTTTGTCTGGCTTTCTCAGAACTGATTCCTCTAGCCTCAGTGCAACTGCAAACGGCCAGTCGAGGCAGATAATCCACCACTTCTGCTTGTTCTCTGCGTTTTCCCTCTAACCTGGACTGGTTTCTCTCTAGGCCTGCCGTATACCTACCTGCCCAGGACTCCCTTCGTTTCCACCCTCGGAACTCCTGTTGTCTCTTTCCTATGTGGATCTGGTTTCCCGGAGTCTTCGTCTTTATCTTTCTCAGTTTGTTTCCTTGTTCTGAGAGAGCATGTTCTTTTTTAGCAGCTTCTCCAAAAATGGGATGCATAGGGAGTTTTTCAGCTCCCGTGTCAGCAAATAGTTTTACTTGGTAGTTTGGCTGGGGTAAAGTTCCAGGTGGAAAATTGTCTCTGAGAAATTTGAAGGTATGACTTCATTGTTTTCTTGCTGCTAGATTATCTGTTGAGACGTTTGATGCCATTCTTTTTCCAGTTCTTTGTGAATTGTTTTTTTTTTTTTTTCGCTCTGGAAGCTTTCTTTACCCCCTATTGCTTGAGATGTCCTGGTGATGTATTTCTTATTGGGGTTTTTAACAGTATCATATTGCTGGGCACTTAGCGGACTCTGTGAATCTACCAGAGGGTATCAGCAAAACATGGTCTTCGGGCCAGCTCCCTGTTTTCATAAATAAACTTTTATTGGAGCATTGTCATGCCCATTTGCTTACATATTGTCAATAGTTACTTTTTTTGTTTAAAATTAAAAAAAAATTTTTTTAGTGTAAAATATGTATACAGAGCAAAGAAAGAAAAAAGCAGTAATTTTCAAAGCACACTTGAAGTAGTTACAGAAGAGATCCCAGAGTCTGTCATGGCCTACCATTCTGCCATCTTAGATTTTTCCTTCTAGCTGCTCCAAGACACTGGTGGCTAGAAGGAATGTTTAGATATAGTGACTCAGTAGTCATACTCATTTGTTAAACCCTGTTTTCTCTGTTATACCTCCTCCTTCTTCTTTGATTGTTCTCTGAATCTTTAGGGATCTTTGGGCAATGCCCGTTCTGTCTTTTTCTTGTTGAGAAGGGGTGTCCACGCTACAGGCTAAAGGGTTGTAATTAATTGATAAGCTTGAAGAGGCTGGTGCCTCTGCGTTTCAGGATTTAGCTAACCTAGGCTTGGAAACCCCTGGGAATTATGTGTTCCAGGAAGGCACAGCTAGCGCATGAAGCCTTCGTAGAGTCTCATTTTGAGCCCTAGGTGTACTTAAGAGTCAAGAGGATTGATGGTGGTTGGGGTTAAGCAAATTGTCTGTGGCTGCTTTTGTCATGTGTTGATGGAAACCACGTGGCCTTCAAACCTAAAATATTTATTGTCCGGCTAAAAAATTTGCTGCTCCCTGCTCCCTATGTGCTCTATGTGCTCCCTTTTTCCAGGGATAACATCATGATTGCCTGTCGTATATTTAATACTTTAATACATTTAATGCTTTAATATATTTTAATTGCTTTAATTTCTTTATCTTAGGAAATTTACATCTTTGATTATCTTAAGCATTTATGTCAGTAATTTTCAGTGGTATTTATTATAACCATTGCAGTTTTAAATTTGCTTTCAATATATTTATTAGCTTTGAAGTGATGTTGCCTTGGCCCCCAAATTTTCTTCCTTATGTTTCCCATTACATCTTTTTGCCTGAGAACTCTTACTCTGTCGACTTCATGTTCCTGTAAGTAGTCCTATGGTATAAAGGGATTTCTCCTGTTTCTTGAGTTTTGTTTTTTCCTTTTATTTTCCTACCTTTTCATCTTGTTAGAGTGTCTTTGCAGAGATGCTCGGCCAGTGGTTCTTGTTAGTTTGGGTGGCTTTTTCCAGACATTTGGTTTACTTTCATTTGTAGGGGCCTTTCTTCCTGCCATATTGGAGAGCAGTTGTTTTTCTCTTCTAGCTGATTTCTCAGAAGTGAGTATATCTGGCGTGCCACTCACTGCCCTGTAGCTGGGGGGTAGGGGGACTGTGGGAAACTTGATCCCACCCTGGTATAGCATCGAAGGATGAAGTCTGACTGTGGTCTCTCTTCTGAGATGTTAATTGAAAGTTGTGTGCCAGAGAATATTCACTTGGGTAGTGGGGATGGAAGTAATACACCGTTCCTGCTGGGACTCGCCATGGAACCCTGGAGTGTCGTGATAATTTGTGAAACCCTGAAGTCTTCACATCCGTCAGAGAGACAGCCCCATAGCTTATATTCCGTTTCTCCTCCATGGTGAAAGAGGGAAAAGCGGTTATCCATTCAAACTGCTTCTCCTAAGTTTGAGCGTGGCAGTATGAGTTGTCAAGATTTTATCTACTTGGAGTGGACTTGGGAACTAGCTCCTCTGTCTGTTCTACTCTGCTCCAGATGCTTCTTTTCTTGCCTGGCGAGTTTTAGATTTCATTTCTGAAGTTATACTCTTTTCCTTGTTGGCTTGCTGTTGGTCACTTATTTACCGTCTTACTGTTTTGTGCTCTTTTTGGCAGCTCCTTAGGGTGGAAGGCAAAGCTATCAGGTGTCAAGGGCCGTCTTTCCCTGGAAGCCCCTGCGCATTCCTGGTTTCTCTGTCGTTTCTCCCTAGCATTTCTCTGCTTTCTCTCTCTGGAACTTTCTGTTTCATTGCTCCTGCTTTCAGTTGCTAGGAGCATTTTTCTTATCCTTCGGTTGTTCCTTCCTTAAAGCATCCTGTTCTGTTTCGTTGATGCAATCTTTTCTCTTTGATGAGGCTATAGGTTTTTTTTTAAGATTTTTTTTTCTTATTCCCACAATGTGTTTTCCTACTCTGGGTTCCGTTGTTGGTAGGTTTTGTCTCAGCCTTTCTATTAGAGGCTTTCTTCAAATGCTTGGCTGCTCGCAAGAGATGATGTAGGTTCTGGGTTACTGGTGGGACTTGGCCGGAGGGCCTCACCATGAGAAGATTGCTAAACTGTGACTGTAGGTCTTTCTCTGGGGGCAGTTTTGCTTCTCCAGAGGTATGCCGTCATCCCTTGTCTGGGGTTTTGTGCCTGGCTGCCAGCTTTCTGCTAAGGAAGATACTGGTCTCGCACTGAGTATTCAGGCGGTTTCACAACATCTACTTATTTTCAGCTGGGATTCCGCTACCTTCCTTCTTCCATGCCTGGTATCCCTAGATCTGGCATCCAGGGGCTGGGCATGGGGGAAGCCACCTGCCTATATGATGTTCTTCCTATTTCAGTTCTCTGGCTCTGCAGCCTTGCTGGATAGCAAACAACCTCAGCAAACAACACTGGTTTAGGGCACAAATTTGCAGAATGCAGCCGACCTTGACTGGTCTCACTTTACAGGTCTGGGCTCAACCGGCTGCTGACGGACCTAATCTGCCTTTGGCCAGGTTGTTGGGGCTACTGAAGTCCAGTCTTTGCTTCTCAGCCTCCATGGGGCTACCCTGGGCATGTTCTCATGGTGGAGATGGAGGAGCAGGAATGAGAAAAGAAACCTGCCAGTGCTTTTCAGGTCTCTGTGCTTTGTGTTCAGCACATTCGCTGACATCCCATTAACCAGAGGTGGTCACGTGGCTGTGCCTGGGTTGGGGTGCAGTGTAGGACGCTACCAAATTACCCAGTACAGGGAGTGGTGAAGAACTGGGGTCATTTTTGCAATCTGACTCTGGGATTTAACTTTTATTCAGACTTCAGTTAGTCCGCTCCATTAAAAAAAAATTATTTTGGTAATATATGTAACCCCATTTTAACCATTTTTATGTGTACAATTCAGTGATACTAATTATATTTACAATATTGTGCTATCTTCACCGCCACCTGCTAAAAAATCTTTTCTACCACCCTGAACAGAAACTCTATATACCCATTAAGCATCAACTCCCATTTTCCTCTTTCCCCAACCCCTGGAAACCATTAATCTGTTTTCATTTTCTATGGATTTGTTCTAGGTATTTTGTATAAGTGAGACCATACAATATTTATTCTTTTGTGTCTGGCTTATTTCATTCAACATGATGTCTTCAAGGTTCATCCAAATTGTCACATGCACCAGAAAGTCATTTCTTTTTATGGTTGAATAATAGTCCATTGCAGGTATATACCACATTTTGTTTATTCGTTCATCTGTTGATGGACACTTAGGTTCCTTTCACCTTTTGGTAATTGTGAATAATGCGACTGAGGAACATTGGTGTAATAATATCTGTTGAGCCACCTCAACTGGAAGAGGGTTTGCCGGGTCGTATGATAATTCTGTCCTTAACTTCTGAAGAACCACCAAGTGTTTTCCACTGCAGCTGCACTGTTTTACATTCCCGCCAGCTATGTATAAGTATTGCTGTTTCTCTGCATCCCCCCCAACACTTATTTTCCATTTTTTATTTTTTATTTTTTTTACATGGGCAGGCACCGGGAATCAAACCCGGGTTCTCTGGCATGGCAGGCAAGCATTCTTGCCTGCTGAGCCACCGTGGCCCACCCTATTTTCCATTTTTTAAATAATAACCATCCTAGTAGGTGTGAATTGGTATTTCATTCTGGTTTTGGTTTGCATTTCCCTAATGGTTAATGATGTTGAGTGTCTTTTCATTTGCTTATTGGCCAATTGTATATCTATTTTTGGAGGAATGTCTAATTCAAATCCTTTGCCTACTTAAAAAAAATTTTTATTGATAAAACTTAACGTATAAACATACAAATATTTTTACTATACAAACATTTTATATATGGTGTATAGTCAGTCAGTGGCTCACAGTATCATCATATAGTTATGTGTTCATTGCCATGATCATTTTTTTTGAACATTTGCATCGCTCTAGAAAAAAGAAATAAAAAAGATGAAACTCATACGTATCGTACCCTGTACCCTTCGTTCTCATTGACCTCTAGTATTTCCATCTATCCAATTTATTTTAATGTTTGTCCCCCCTGTTATTTGTTTATTTTTTACTCATCTGTCCATACTGTAGATAAAAGGAGCATCAGGCACAAGGTTTTCACAATCACGCAGTCACATTGTGAAAGCTGTATCATTATACAATCATCTTCAAGAAACAAGGCTATTGGAACACAGCTCTACAGTTTCAGGTACTTCCTCTAGCCGCCCCAATAAACCATAAACTAAAAAGGGGATATCTATATAATGCATAAGAATAAGATTCAGAATAACCTCTCAACTCTGAAATCTTTCAGCCATTGACACTTTATTTTTTCTCATTTCTTTCTTTCCACTTTTGGTCAAGAAGGTTTTCTCAATCCCTTGATGCCGTGTTCTAGCTCATTCTAGGATTTCTGTCCCATGTTGCCAGGAGGGTTTACACACCTGGGAGTCATGTCCCACGTAGTGAGGGCGACGGTGAGTTTGCTTGTCGTGTGGGTTTAGAGAGAGAGGCCACATCTGAGTTAGAAGAGGTTCTCTTGGGGTGACTCTTAAGTCTATTTTTTGGGGGGGCGGGGTACATGGTCTGGGAATCAAACCCGGGTCTCCTGCATGGAAGATGAGCATTCTACCACTGAACCACCCATACACCCCTCTTAGGCCTAATTTTTTTTTATTATTAATTTTTAAATTAAAAAAAAATATTACAAGAAAACACAAACACTCTTAACATATGCTCATTCTGTTCTACATATATAATCAGTAATTCACAATATCATCACATAGTTGCATATTCATCATCGTGATCATTTCTTAGAACATTTGCATCAGTTCAGAAAAAGAAATAAAAAGACAACAGAAAAATAAAATGAAAACAGAAAAAAAAATTATACATACCATTCCCCTTACCCCTCCCTTTCATTGATCTCTAGCATTTCAAACTAAATGTATTTTAACATTTGTTCCCCCTATTATTTATTTTTATTCCTTATGTTCTACTCATCTGTTGACAGGGTAGATAAAAGGAGCATCAGATGCAAGGTTTTCACAATCACACAGTCACATTGTGACAGCTGTTTCACTATACAGTCATCATCAAGAAACATGGTTACTGGAACACAGCTCTACATTTTCAGGCAGTTCCCTCCAGCCTCTCTGCTACATCTTGAGCAACAAGGTGATATCTACTTAATGCATAAGAATAACCTCCAGGATAACCTCCCGACTCTGTTTGAAATCTCTTAGCCATTGACACTTAGTCTCATTTCCCTCTTCCCCCTTTGGGTCCAGAAGGTTTTCTCAGTCCCTTGATGTGGGTCTCAGCTCATTCTAGAGTTTATCTCAGTCCCTTGATGCTGAGTCTCAGCTCATTCTAGGATTTCTGTCCCACGTTGTTAGGTCTAATTTTAAGTAGGCTTAACTTAGCCTTTACAGAAATAAGTTTCGTAGGGATGAACCCCAAGATCGAAGGCTCACTTTGCCCACTTTTTATTTGGGTTGTTTGTCTTTTCATTGTTCAATTGCAGGATTTTTCAGATATGTTTTGAGTAGTAAATTCTTATCAGATATATGGTTTCCAAATATTTTCTCCTTTTCTGTAGGTTGTTTTTTCACTTTCTTGGTTAATGTCCTTTGATGTACAAAAGTTTTAAATTTTGATGAAGTTCAGTTTATTTTTTCTTTATTGCTCGTGCTTTTGGTATCATATCTAAGAATCATTGCCTAATACAAGATCCTGAAGATTTTCCTCTATGTCTTTTTCTAAAAATTTTATGGTTTTAGCTCTTACATTTATACCTTTGGTCTATTTTAAGTTAATTTTTGTACATGGTATGAGGTAGGGTCCAATTTTGTTTTTTTACATATGGACATCCAGATTTCCCAGGACCATTTGTTGAAGAGACTATTTTTTTCCCCATTAGTGGACTTTGTACCTTTTACAAAAAATTGGCCATAGATGTGTGGATTGTCCCTCTATTTTTTTTTTTTTTTTTTTTTTTTTTTTTTTTTTTTTTTTTTTTTTGGTGTGTGATCTGGGAATCGAACCTGAGTCTCCCTCAGGGAAGGTGAGCATTCTACCACTGAGCCACCCTTGCACCCTTGTTTCTCTCTCTCTTTTTTTTTTTTTGCATGGGCAGGCACCAGGAATCAAACCTGGGTCTCCGGCATGATAGGCGAGAACTCTGCTGCTGAGCCACTGTGGCCTACCCTCTATTTTTAACCCAAGATTTGGGGGTTAATCTTTCCTAAGGTTTGGGAGCGCTAGGAAAAGTTTGTTTTTGCTGCACTGGGTAGACCCTTAGAGTTTGGCTTCCATTGTTAAGTCATATGCCACCATCCACCTTCTGTCTGTCTTCCTGAGATGTGTCGATGTATCATGCCTGCAAATTCTTGTGGATTTTATCTTTTAAATGTGCTCATTGCATTCGTGGCATTTGGGGACATGCTCTCAGTCTCCTGTGCCATTTTCCAGAGCAGTTTTTTTTTTTAAACTCCCATCTGTTATGATTAAAAAAAAAAACAAACCTTCAGCAGGCCTCCCAGTGCCTTCCAAACGGGTCTAAGCAGAGTCCTTGGCCTGCTATATGGGACCTGTTTCTCCTGCTCCCAGCAGCACCCTTCCCCAGCCAGCTGTGCAGGGCCCCGAGCCCAGGCCTGGTTCTGACTCCATGCTTTTCCACCCTTGCTTCCTTGACACTTTCCTGCTAAGTCTCCAGGACTTGATCTGCGAGTCATTTTTCCTGTGGAGCATCTGCTCCCCCAGGGGAGCCTTCTGGCACCCCAGGCCTGGGAATGCGCCTCCGAGGCCATTGTCTGTTCCTCGTGTTGCCAGGGCTGGGGCCCCAGTGGAGTGGGGCACTGTCCAGCTGCTGTCCCTGCCCTTAGTGTGTGGGGGATGCTCCGCCTAGGCAGCAGGTGCCGGAGGAGCTTTGCAGGCAGAGCCCACCTGACTGGTGTGGAAATCTCTCCTGGAGGAGGATGCTCAGAAGGACGGGAGAGGATTAGGTGGAGGAGGGAGGGGACAGCATGAGCAGTGGGGTGTGCTTAGGGGAGCAGGACCAAAACAAGTCCTCCAGGGAGAGTGGAGAGTATCAAGCCTTGGATTCCAGACCTTGGCATTTCTACCTTTTCTTTCTCCTCCACTGGGTTGGCAGGATATCTAGTGGAATCCTGTGGCAGCAGTGCCGCCTTGTGGTGGATCCAGGTACTGCCCAACTATGCCCCTTAACCTCTTCTGCCTGGAGCGTTGGTTCTCATGGGGACAATTCTGCCCCCAGGTAGGTGGCTAGATTCAGCAAATAAAAATACGATATGGAGCGATGTGACAGTGCCTCAGTGACAGAATTCTCTCCTGCCATGCGGGAGACCTGGGTTCATTTCCTACTGCCTGCCCATGTTAAAGGAAAAAACAAAAATGCTTGGTGCCCCATTAAATTTCAGATAAAAGAATTTTTAAGGATATACCCTAATGCAATCTCTGGATTCATTCTCACAGGAATAATAATTATCTGTTTATCTGAAATTCAGTTTCAGCTGGGCTTCCTGTATTTTATCTGGCAGCCCCACACCTAGGAGACATTTGGCAGTGTTTGGACACATGGTGGGTTGTCACTGCTGGAATTGGGGTTGGCTACTCCTGGCATCCAGTGGACAGCCCAGGGATGCTGCTAAGCATCCTGCCATGCACAGCGTAGTTGCACAGCAGAGTTAGGTCTGTGGTGTGAGGTTGTGAAACCTGCCTTGGAGACAGGCGTACCCATAGTCCAGGTCCCCTCAGGTCTCTGCCCTCCTTTCCTAAGAAAGTGTGCGGGGAAGTGGGGAAAACCCTGGGGTGTCGGGTAGGAAATGCACTTGGTGTGTAGGGGTGGCTGAAATGGGTCCCATTTGGCTCGGACTTGGCTCTTGGCCTGGATAAGGGGCCTGACCCCCCAGGCTTGGGCTTCCCCATGTGTAGAATGGGGAGGTGGGGTGGCATTTTCTCCAGCTTCCCCTCCACCCCCCACCCCCCAGGTCTTGGTCTGTAATTCTGAACAACTAGCAGGGGGTGAGGGGGCGTCCTAGTCACCACCTTTCTTGGTTTGCTGCTGGACCTCCTCAGCAGGTCCTGTCACCCAGCTGCAGAAGGGATAGGGGACAGGATTGGTTAGAGATGGGAGACTTAGGGATACCCTTATTAACATTTTGCATTAGTATGGTAATTTTGTAACAGCTGATTGAACCAATACTACGATAATTATGTTAAGTATAGTCAATAGTTTATATTAGGGTTTACTCTTTATTGTATAGTTCTGTTTTTTTAAAAATATTTTTATTGAGATACTTTCACATACCATACAATCCATCCAAAGTATATAATCAGTGCTCACGATATTACATAGCTGTGTATTCATCACCATGATCATTTTTAGAACATTTGCATCACTCCAGAAAAAGAAATAAAAAGAAAAAACTCATATGTACCATACCCCTTACTCATCCCTCTCATTGACCATTGGTATTTCAATTTACCGAATTTATTTTACCCCTTATTCCCCCAATTTATTATTTTTTATCATATTTTTTTTTACTCATCTGTCCACACCCTGGATAAAGGGAGCATCAGACACAAGGTTTTCACAATCACATAGTCACACTGTAAAAGTTGTATCTTTATACAGTCATTTTCAAGAATCAAGGCTCCTGGAACACAGCTCTTCAGTTCCGGTACTTCCCTCCAGCCTCCCCAGTACACCATAAACTAAAAAGGGGTATGTATATGATCCATAAGAATAACCTCCAGGATAACCTCCTCACTCTGAAACCTCTCAACCACTGAGACCTTACTTTGTCTCATTTCTTTCTTCCCCCTTTTGGTCAAGAAGGCTTTCTCAATCCTGTGATGCAGAGGCAGCTCCTTATTATTTTGAAATAATTATAGATTCAAAGGAAGCTGCTTGAAAATTCCTGCAGCCGCTTTCCCACAATGGCAGCATCTTGCATAACAACTGTACAGATCACACCCAGGAGACTGACATGGTGCTTTCCACAGAATTCACTCGGTTATCACCAGGTTTGCATGTTTGTGCATGTATATGCCTGTTCGGCTCAATGCGGTTCGATCGTGTGTAGATTCATGTAACCTCAGTGAAGATGTCCCAGCACTGGGCTCCCTCCTGCTACCCTTTTATAGGCGCACCCGCCCCGCTCCCACTTCCTCATCCCTGGCCCCTGTCAGCCACTCATCTGATCTCTATCTCTATAATTTTGTTATTTCAAGGATGCTATATCAAAGCCCCATATAGTATATAACCTTTTAAGATTGGCTTTTGTAACTCAGCATAATTCCTTTGAGGTTCATCCAAGTCATATCACAACTGTGTTCCTTTTTTTCTCATGGGCAGGCACCGGGAATCGAACCCTGGTCTCCGGCATGGCAGGCGAGAACTCTGCCCGAGGAGCCAGTGTGGCCCACCTGTGTTCCTTCCACTGAATTGATATACCATAGTTTTTTTTAAGCATTCACCACTTGAAGGGCATTTTGATTGTTCTCAGTTTTTGGCTATTATGAATAATGCTGCTATAAACATTCTTGTTTTTGTGTGAACATAAGTTTCCATTTCTCTGGAGTAAATGCCCAAGAGAGCAATTACTGGGTCTATTTCTCCCTTTAGTTCTTTCAATGTTTGCTGTATATTTTGGTGCTCTGCTGTTAAGGTACATATATGTTTACAATTGTTAAATCTTTTCATTGAATCGACCCTTTTATTTATTTATTTTTAACTTTTAATTTTTTTAATTAAATATACCACATACAAACACATTCTTACCATATGATCGTTCCATTCTTGATAATAATCAATACTCACAATAATCACTGCGGCCTCTCTCTCTAAGCCTACTCTGCAGGTGAACTGCAGATATCATCACATAGTTGTATATTCATTGTAATCATTTCTGAGAGCATTTGTATCAGTTCAGAAAAAGAAATAAAAAGAAAACAAAAAAATTCTTACATACCAAACTCCTTACCCCTCCCTTTCATTGATCACTAGCATTTCAAACTACTGAATTTATTTTAACATTTGTTCCCTCTATTATTCATTTATTTTTAATCCATATGTTTTACTCCTCTGTAGATAAGGTAGATAAAAGGAGCATCAGATACAAGGTTTTCACAATCACACAGTCACATTGTGAAAGCTATATCATTATACAGTCATCTTCAAGAAACATGGCTACTGGAACACAGCTCCACATTTTCAGGCATTTCCCTTCAGCCTCTCCATTACACCTAAACTAAAAAGGTGGTATCTATTTAATGCGTAAGGATAAACTCTTGACTCTGTTTGAAATCTCTCAGCCATTGACACTTTATTTTGTCTCATTTTGCTCTTCCCCCTTTTGGTCAAGAAAGTTTTCTCAATCCCTTGGTGCTGAGTCCCGGCTCATTCTAGGATTTCTGTCCCATGTTGCCAGGAAGGTCCATACCCCGGGAGTCATGTCCCACATAGAGAGGGGGAGGGCAGTGAGTTTGCTTGTCGTGTTGGCTGAGAGAAGAGGCCACATCTGAGCAACAAAAGAGGTTCTCTTGGCCTATTGCTTTGGTTGTCCCCACTGCTTGTGAGAATATCAAGATGAGTTGTCCCTTTTATTAATATTTAATGTCCTTCTTTGTCTCTTGTGACAGTTTTTTTAATAGGAATATTTTAGTTCCCTTGGCTTTTTAATGGAAGTTTTTAAAAATTGGATTCTTTTTTACACAATAACAAATTAAAATAAGTCACTGTTTGCAAAATTTCAAACATTTATAAAAATATAATTAGCTACCAGTATAAATCAGACTTGGAGACAGTTTGAATATTCCTTATATGTCCAAAAAAGTTTCTCTAGACTTTTACAGAGTGCTAAAGTGATGATGTGTCCAACAGTGTAGGCAGTTAATATTCACCCAAGTGACATCAGTAATTTAATGCATCATGCTTTTACTTCTCATTAAAATCACTATATTACTGAAGATTGACCAAACTTTCTATATGCTTGGCCCTCCCTTTAAATCAGATACTCCACAGTTTTCTCCTGGAGTGGATTTTGGCTTAACTGTTTTCCTTCCTTCTCTTAACTCATATTCAAGAAATGAAAAAAAGGCTAACTGGTGTGCAATCTAAAGTCTGCTGGGATACAAGATTAAAAAGCTCAATAGGCTTGTCAAGGGAGGGTTGACATTTGAGCATTGGAAGTTGATTCCGATATTGTCAGCACTCCTAATGAGGTCATGTGACTCGTGGTAATGCCTTGCTAGAGTAAGTCTTGAATCGGTGAAAACTTTAAATGGACATAATGGCCATTAATGTTGACTTCAGGAAGACAGGATGCACCCTAGCCTTCCCTAGAGAGTCTTATGTACAGCTACTCCATCTATATGAAGGGAAAGTACAGCTGAGTCAGCTCCTGGTGGCCCTGTGTTTTAGGAACAGGTGCATGCAGACCGTACTTGGCTTACCTTTTTCCCTGGTTCCCTAGGGGTCACACAGTGGTCGGGGACTGTGAAGAATTCCCTGGGATTGCTGGGGGCATGTCCCCTCCACTGCTGTGCATGGTGTGGCTCTTCCCTTTCCCTCTCTGCTCACATGAACCCGAGTCCTTGCCTTCAGGCTTTTGTGGGGCAGCGGCCACCACTCAGCCTGGACCAAGAGATCCAAAATGTGAGGAGGGGCCGCTGCTGTGTCCCACCCCAGGCGGCAGGGGTGGTTGGCATGGACCGCCTCTTGTCATAGCTTTTTACTTCGTCTGATATTAATACAGCTGCCCTATCTCTCTTTCGGTTATAATTTACATGAAATATTTTCTATCCTTTCACTTTCAGCCTACTCTTGTCTTTGAATTTAATGTCTCTGAATTTAAATATGTGGTTGGATCATGATTTTTAACGATCCATTCTGCCACTGTCTATCTGCCTTTTGACTGGAGCATTTACTCTGTTTACATCTCAGGTAGCTTCTGATAATGCAGGGTTTACCTTTGCCATTTTGCTGTTTGGTTTTTGTAAGTCTTCTGCCTTTTTTCCCCCTTAATTATTCCATTATTGCCTATGTTGTATTTTTTTATGCAGTTTTGAGATACATTATATATATGTATACACACACACACCCCGTGTGATCATCCAAAGTGTATGATCAGTGATTCACAGTACCATCATGCAGTTGTGCATTCATCCCACAACCCATTTTTGAACATTTTCACTACTCCAAAAATAAAAATAAAAATGAAAACACCAGAACATCCCGTATCTCTTATCCCCCTATTATTTATTTGTTTTTTGTCTTTATTTTCTTATTCATCTATCCATACATGGATAAAGGGAGTGTCAGTCACAAGGTTTTTTTAATTACACGGTCACACCATAAAAGCTCTATAGTTATACAGTCATCTTCAAGAATCAAAGCTATTGTAATACAGTTCAACAGTTGAAGGTATTATTCTAATACACAATAGTTTAAGGTATTATTCTAATAAAAACTAAGAAGGGATAGCTATATGATGCATAAGAATAACCTCCAGGATGACTTCTCGACTCTATTAGAAATCTCTCAGCCACTGAAACTTTATTTTGTTTTATTTCTCTTCCACCTTTTGGAAGAGAAATAAAGGAGGCTTTCTCACTGCACAATGCAGGGCCAGGCTCATCCCTGACAGTCATGTCCTGCATGGCCAGGGAGATTTACACCACTGGGAGTCATGTCCCATGTAGGGGGAGAGGGCAGTGAGTTCACCTGCAGAGTAGGCTGAGAGAGGCCACATCTGAGCAACAGAAGAGGTTCTCTGGGGGTGACTCTTAGGCATAACTATAAGTAGCTTGGCTTCTCCTCTGCAGGAGTAAGTTTCGTAAGGGCAAGCCCCAATGTCGAGGGTTTGGCCCATCAAATTGGCAGTCCCCAAAGCTTGCGAGAATATCAGGTCCTCCCCAGGTGGGAAAGTTTAATATTTTCACCTTTTTCCCCAGTCCCTCCAGGGGACTTTGCAAATACTCTTTTATTTTCTGCCCACATTACTCTGGGATGTATTGGGGCATCACAATAACCTGTACAAACCAACAGTATCTCGCTGTCTATTAAAGGTTCCATGTGTTATGGTGTTTGAATAAACTGACCATACACGTTAAATTATATAGTGTGCTACTGAAAATACAAAGTTTGCACAAATAAATATCTCTTCCCTTGGTTTCACACAGAAGTTGAAGTTTAAAACACTGTCAATATTATACTTTATCTTTTAGTCTGATTTGCCTTAGCCCTAACCAGATCAGTTTCATTCATATCTCTAATTGAAGTTTGATCTCTTTTTCATCTTTTTTAACAGTTGCTGTACAGGGTAATGCTGACTTTCACAGCTGCAGAGCTGTGGCTCTGAGTCTCAGGTGTCACACAGATAATGCCTATTTTGTGTTTATTTGACCTTTTGTAGTGAACCATTTTGAGTCCCTTCTCATTTCCATCTGTGCATATTTTTAACACTTTTTCTTTGTGGTTGCCTTGGGGCTTAAATGTAGCATCTTAAATATATAAAACTTTAATTTGATTTGATACCAACTTAACTTCAATAGCATCTGTAAACTGTATTCCTATACCCTTTTCTTGTCAGAAATTACATTGTTAAATATTTCAGGTCCCAAACCATAGGTTTATCATTACTTTTTATGTATTTGCATTTTAGATCCCCTAAGAGGTAAAAAGTGGAGTTGCAAACCAAAAATAGAATAGTATTGGCGTTTCGTTTCACCCATGTAGTTATGCCTTCTGGAGATCTTTATTTCTGCATGTGGCTTCTATCTATTGGCTCGTGTCCTTTCCTTTCAACCTAAAGAACTCTCTGTAGCATTTCTTGTAGGGCTAGTCTAATGGTGACAAACTCCCTTAGCTTTTGTTTATCTGGAAATGTCTGAAATCTTCCCTTTGTTTTGAAAGACACTTTGCAAGACATAGAATTCTTGGTTGGCATTTTTCCCCTTTCAGCACTTAATGTGCCATCCCACTGCCTTTTTGCCTCCGTGGTGAGAAGTCAACATCGAATCTTATTGAGACTCTTGGGCATGATGTGTTGTTGCTTCTGCAGCTTTTAGGATTCTCTTTTGTCTTTCTACGGTTTGATTATAATGTGTCTTGGTGTGGTCTCTTTGAGTGTAACCTGTTTGGGTTTGTTGAACTTCTTGGGTATGTATATCTTTGTCTTTGGTTAAATTTGGGAGGTTTTCAGCCATTATTCCTTTGAATATTCTTTCTGCCCCTTTCTCTCTTCTTTCTTCTGGGACTTGCATAATATATATATTGGTAAACTTGATGTGATTCTATGTGTCTCTTAGGCTCTCTCCACTTTTCTTCAATCTTTTTTTTCTGCTCCTCAACCTGAATAATTTCAGTTGTCTTAACTTCAGGTTCACTGATTCTTCTCTCAGCTCCAATCTACTGTTGAATCCCTTTAAAGATTTTTTTTTTTTTAGATTTCAGTTATTGTGGTCATCAGCCCCAGTATTTGTTTGATTCCTTTTTTATGATTTCTGTCTTTTTGTTGAAATTCTCATTTTTTGTTTGTCAGTTTCCTGATTTCCTTCCATGTTTTCCTTTAGTTCTTTGATAATATTTAAAATAATTTTTAAAAAAGTCTCTGTCTGATATGCCCTAGGTGTGGTCTTTCTTTTGGTTTCTGATGGTTTATCTTGTTCCTTTACATGGACCTGTGTTTCCTTTTTCTTTGTATGCCTTGTAATCTTTTTTTGCACACTGGACATTGCAAGATTTTAACGTGTTATCTCTGGAATTTAGTCACTGAGTTATCTGTTCTTTTAGCTTGTATCCAGCTGGTGTTATGTTAGAGACAGCTAAAAGAAAAAAAGAAGAAAAAGAATGAAAAAGAAAGCACTTTTGCCAGTCTTTGCAGATTGGATCGTGGATGATTTCCTCCAGAAGTTAGCCAGCCTAAGGGTACGTCTAAAGAATAGCTTGAGATGAAAGTGTAGGGCCCTCCCAGGACTCTTCTGAGTGTGCGCCTTGTCCTGGTCGTGTGTATGAGGCTTAGGAATTTCCTTGTTTGCACGGATCCAAATGTGCCTTTTCCCCCAGGAAATATCTTTCCTCCCCGTCACCGTACTGTATGTTTTTATTTATTTATTTATTTGGTGTATTTTTTTAATATAAGAAAACAATATACTTAGAACCATCAAAAATGGGTATCTTAGTAAACTTAACCATAGGCATATTTAAATAAAGTATTCATATAATTATTGTAAACCTGTGTTTGTACAGTTAGTTTCACAGTGCAGTAAGTTTCCTATATCATGTGTGTCTTAAAGCCAGTTCCCTAGGCAGCTGGATTTTTATTTTATTTTATTTTTCACAGTGTTTTAGCTGCTCTAGAAGCTGCTTCTGTGTGCAGGGTAAGCTCTGGATGGCAAACCAGCGACGAGTGTCTTGGTTCAGTCCTTCAGATTGTGACCAGACAGATCGGTCCAGGCTCATGTGCACCCTTGTGTGTGCATGAGGGCGTCTCGGCCTCCCCTGGAGCTGTGTGGGTGCAGCTCAGCACAGAGCAGGGAGGAGATGGGGGAAGAGCCTGCAGGGGTGCTGTGAAGCTTTCCCACTGTTTTTTATTTTTATTTTTGTTGACAAAACAATCCCACTGTTTTTAATTCAGTACTTACCCAGTTACTGTAACTCTTTAACTCTTTCCTGGGGTTCTTTTTTTTTTTTTTTTAATTCAGTACTTACCCAGTTACTGTAACTCTTTAACTCTTTCCTGGGGCTCTGAGAAAAGTGGTTCTGTCAGTGTTTGCTTATTGTTTAAAACTTCTGTTGGGGGACAGAACCTTGGAGCATCTCACTCCACAGTCTTGGTCATGACAGCCACATGTTTAGTTTTTTTTTTCTTTTTGCATGGGCAGGCACTGGGAATCGAACTCGGGTCTCTGACATGGCAGGTGAGAACTCTGCCTGCTGAGCCACTATGGCCTGCCCTTTTTTTTTTTTTCCTGATGTGTTTAGTTTTTAAAGAAAACTATCAAACAGTATTCCTTAGTGGCAAACCGGGGTATGAGTGATCCACCTTCTCTGCATCCTCACCAGGCTTTCAGTTTTGGCTTTATTATTATTATTATTATTTTAAATTTTAGCCATTCTGATAGGTAGGGGTATCCCATTGTGGTTTAATTTGTGTTCCCTTACAAATGGTATTGAACTTCTTTCTGTGTGCTTATTTGGTAAAGTGTCTTTTAGCTGGTTCAGCTGGCATTTTAACTCCATATTTTCAAGTGTTGTGTTCATATTCCTGAATTGATCTCTTTGTGGACATTATGTGATAACTTATGGAATGTGAGGAGCCATCTATCTTCTAGACTATTCTGGCTTCCTCTTCCCCATCCTCCCAACATAATTATTTCTTGGTCTTTAGTGAAACCCATGTTCCCTGCTTATGCTCTCCACGCTGTGTAAACATCATTTCCTGCTGTGACAAGTTCTGTACTACCGTTGTATTTCCTTTCTTGTACAACTTTTTATGTTTCCTAGAGTTATAATTGCTTTCTTTTTTCCTTACTTAGATTTCTATGTGTCCTTTTAAAATTGTTTCCATCACATATGTCTGTAAAGCTTTTCTGTCTGCTTGGACATCAGGACACCTAGCATTTCTATTTTATTTCTTATATAGAACACTGTCCTGGTGCTGCTCCAAGTTCAGCCTCTCCCCCTTCTTTTTTAGGCATTGTACTCAACTCTTTTACCGGCTCTTCCCCTTGACTGCTTTCTGGAGTTGGATCCTCTGTTCCCGGAATCCCATGTCATCCTCTTTCCTGGTTTACATCTTTGTTTTCCTGGAGCATTTTCCAGTAGCCTTTTAAGAAAAAAAAATATGCTTAACCTTGCATGTCTCAAAGTATTTTTATTCCAGTCTCATGCTTGATCATTTGGGTATAGAATTCAAGGTCAGAAATAAATTTCCTTAGAGTTTTGGGGGAATTGCTTTGTTGTCTTCCAACTTGTAATGTTGCTGTTAAGAAATGAAACCATTTTGATTGTTCTTAAAATTCAGTCAATTTCCCATGTGTCCTGGGATTTCAAAACAGTGTACTTCAGTTGGATCTTTAGACGTTTGCTGTGGTGAGCACTCATTGGGCTTTTTCGGTCTGGAGACTTAATAGCTTCAATTCAGGGTGATTTTCTTATATAAGTTTTGCCCATTCCCTGGACCTTCCAGCATTCCTCTGCTCTCCTAGAAGTTCTTATTAGGAGGATATATAGTTTCTTGGATTGATTCTTTAAGGCTCAGTTTTTTCCTTTCTTATTTTGTCTTTCTCTTTCTGTCAGATTTCCTCAACTATGTCAGTTTTATTTAAGTTTATTTTCTAGCTTGTGTTTTTGAATTTCCGAGATCTTCCATGTTTTCTGGTTCTTCTTCTTGTTAAAATAGCTTCCTGTAAATGTTTTCAGGTTGCAACCCCTTGCCATTTTTCAGTGTAGTAATATGTTTTAAATGTTTCCTGCATTTTAGTTTCTTCTTTGGGCCCCTTTCTTCCATCGTTGGTTTCAGCCTGTTCTTTCTCACCTGTGCGGCTTTCTCACCTGATACCTGCTGCTGTGCTCTGGGGGCTGGGGGGCACTTACTGATGCACCCTTGTGGCTGGGGACCCCTGTTGCTGTAATCTGGAGGGTGAGGGCCACCTGCTGATATGCTCTGGGGGTGCTAGGGGACATGTGCTCATGTGCTGAGGGGGCTGGGGGTTACCTGCTCTTGTGCCTGGGGGTTTGGGGCACACGTGCTGATGGGCTCTGAGAGTCAGGAGGGGACACTTGCGAATGGGGGCCTGTGGGACCCTTTGTGCTGATGCACCATGAGGGGCGGTGGGCAGCTGCTCTATGCTCTGTCCACATCTACAGTGTGACCCGCCCCAAGCTCCAGAGCAGTGGCATGAGCTGCCCACCAGAAATCCCCACGTGGATGCCTCCACAACCCTGCTGTTACCCCTCTCGGCCACAGCTGACAAGTGGCACCCATCCCAAAGGGCCCACCTACACCTCCTCACAATGGGCTGCCTAGCGCAGGTGAGGATAATTCTGAGCAACCCATGGCTGCTGCTCCTGCCCTCACCTCCCAACCTTGTCCAGCTGGCCAGGGCTGGCTGTTCCTGCAGAGACTCTCCATCTGGTGCTCCAATCCCACTGCCAGGGTGCTGCCCCTGAAGTCCAGGTCGGGCCCCCCTTGGCACTGTCAGGAATTCTTAGTGCCATGAGGTCTCAGGAGTGCAGGCCCTGCTTCTCAGTGTGGCCCTCGTCCCTCTCCAGCTCACCTTGAGGATGGTTAGCACTCGGCTCCCCACCTGCCCCGTTTCCCCACTTGGCCCGCTGGTGCTGCTGCCCCTGCCAGGGGCCCCTCCTCCCTCTCGCTGGCTTCTGCCTCCTCCCAGGGAACTTCAGATGCTGGTCTTCTGGCCTCTAGGCTGCCAGAGCCCTGGGGTGGGAGGTCCTGGGGCTGGGCATGGTGGTCTCCCATCTCAGTGGCTCCACACAGAGCATAATGCATGTGCCTGCTAGTGCTTGACAAATGGTGTCACTGGGCAGCCTCAAGCCTGGCTCTAAACTGACCCTGCCCTGGCTACTGCCAAGGCCTTGACTCCACACTATGTCCACCCCAGTGCCGGGATGTCACGGGGGTCTGTGCCCTAGCCCAGGCGTGGGGGCAGGCGCCTGCCTTCCTGGATGCAGTTGTGCCGCTGTTTGCATTCCCACGTATCGCTTGCCCCCTGAGGTGCATCTCCTCAGCCCACCCCAGTGCCGGGTGCACAGAGGCTGCTATGCCAACATAAGGTGGGGCAGGGGCTGGGTGTGCAGTAGGCATTGCACGGCCCTTTTTTGTCTCCCATGGCACTCCTTTCTTTCTCACTCAGTCTCCGCGAGAGCGAAGATGAAGCAGCTGGTTTCCTGCTGGAGTGCGACAGCTCCGTGGTGGGTGCCTTGCAGAAGCACCTGATTCTCTACAAGATCCGGAGGAAGGTTGTGGTCGAGCCCTGCCCGGAGCTGAGTGTGTGGGCATTGCTTCCTGGTGCGCCGGAGGCCAGCGGGTCTGTGCCCCTGCAGGAGAAGGCGGAGGGAGCCACAGTTCTCGCCCGTGACCCCAGGACGGCCTGTATGGGCTGGCGGCTCCTCGCCCCAAAGGATGCCCTGGCTCAGGATTTGGTGCCTGGCAGCTGGCCTGGGGCCCCCCGGGACTACCATCAGCACCGGTACCGACAAGGTAAGGAACAGAACCTACCATGCAGCTGGCTGCAGGAGCAAGGGGGTCCTGGTCCTTGGCAAGACAGTGGCCTGGGTGTGGTTGAGCAATTGGTGCCTGTCAGGCCAGGTCACAACCCTGCCCTCTGCACAGACACACCTAGCCAGAGCAGCTTCTGAGACAGGCACATCTAGGGCACTTCCAGAATTTTTTGCTAAACCAGAGCTGGCAGAGCTGTTTTGTGAGCTGTGTGCAGAAATAACTCGCCTGTCATCTCACTTGTGATTCTTCCCAGTGAGGGCAGACGTGAAAGGGGGATGATTACTAGGAGGTGGGCCCCAGTCCTGCTCAGGAACTTACGGGCACCTCTGCTTGGTACTACACTCAAGAGAGCTGGTGTCTTCTCGTTACTGCTGGAAGGCTACTGAAGCATTGTTTGGCAGCAGCATGGAGGGTGGGTTGGTGGAGGGAGGGGGTTGTGAGTGGGGTGAGTGTGTGGATGCCCAGGCACAGGGTGGGTGGGCAGGCTCAAGACACAGGGTTCACCCAGTGTGGTGGGGTTGGGGTGCTGGGGATGCCCCAGGGGTGATGGCAAATGGCTAGCCCTGTCTAGGCTGTGAGAGGAGGTACTGAGTGTGTGTTAGTGACGAGAGGGCAGGGCATGGCATGTGCAGGGCTGGGCCTGTGCATGCTGGGCCCTCCCGGGGCTGGGCTGATGGTGGAGGGCAGGGCCAGAACAGGGCAACCGCTGTCCTTCCTCCGGGTCTGGCCCTCCCAGCAGCATAGCTGACACCCCCCAATCCTCACTCTGCCCTGCTCAGAAGTGCAGTTGTGGCTCTCACTAACTTTCTCCCCCACCTTCACAGGAGTCCCGGAGGGCGTCCGGGACCTGCCGCCAGGTGTGGCTCTACCCCTGGAGTCCAACCTGGCCTTCATGAACGGTGTCAGCTTCACCAAGGGCTGCTACCTCGGCCAGGAGCTGACTGCCCGCACCCACCACATGGGCGTCATCCGTAAACGCCTCTTCCCTGTGCAGCTCTCGGGCCCGCTCCCCGCCGCTGGTATCGCAGCAGGCGCCGCTGTGCTCACCGCATCGGGGAAGGCAGCTGGCAAGTTCAGGGCAGGGGAGGGCGACGTGGGGCTGGCCCTGCTGCAGTCAGAGAGGATCAAGGGTCCCCTGCACGTCCAGACCTCTGAAGACAGCCAGGTGACCGTGACTGCTTCTGTGCCTGGTTGGTGGCCAAAGGCCACCAAGTGACTGGCTGTCCTGTCCTCTCCCTCACGTGGGCCTGCTGGGGTGCCAGGCTCTTCTGTGCCCTGGCCATGTGCTCTGCAGCTGGCATCTGGGGAACCTGGGGTGAGGCGGTCAGCTGCGGCGCCTCCCAGGACGCTCCCCTGTTGCACACATGCCTTGGAGAGCCTGGCGTGGGTGAGCTTCTTGGGCCACAGGCTCCATGTGCTGGCGTGCTGCATCAGGGCCTGGACACCCAGCTCCCAGCCACCAAATGTGACCTTTCCTCCTCTCTGGCTCTGGGCATGGGAGCAGAACCCTGCCTGGGATTGGAGAGGAGAACGTGAACCCACCGTGCCCATGGCTATGCTGGTGTGGCCTTGGCTCCCCCCAGACCCAACATGGGCTTGCACACAGGTTCCTTTGGAGCTCCAGGGCAGGGCAGACGCTTTCGTGCAGTGAGCTGGTGTGGCAAGGAAGTGGACTCCAGGGCCTGTTCCTGAGCTTCCTGCGTCCCTTGTATGGTGTACCTGGAAATTAGCCTTAGTGGGGAGGTGGGCTGTGGGGCGCTGAGGCTGGGGCAGGACCTGAGGGGTGGGATTGCCTCCATGCAGCTAGAACGCTGGTTTACCCCTCTGCCTGATTGAGAGAGTTGAGTGTGGCACAGACACCCCTGCCATATGCACATGCACACCCATCCTGCATGCACACACACACACACACAGGCTGCTTCACATACATGCACCCACAGGTGCACACACGTTTACCACAAGATGCCCACACTGTATGCACACATACGTGCTACATACACCACAAGGTGCGTGCACATATGCACATGCACACCCACACTGCACACACGGATGCGCTACATGTATATGTGTGCACATGCACACGTCACACACACATGGACACTGAACATGAGCCAGTCCATCCTCTCCTGAGTGGGGCCTTAAATGCACTTGCCCAGACTTCTGCTGTCAGGAGCATCGACTCTAGGGTGTTCCCCAGATGTCACCCTATGCTGATCCCCCACAGTTTGTACCCCGTGACGCACCTTGCGGTGAGAACACCACTCTTGGCCTCTGCCACCCTGGCCCCTTCTGCCCTGCTCTCTGTGACCAGTGCTGAGGGCACTCAGGGCAGGTCTGGCTGCCCTGAGTCAAGAAAGGCTGCCACGGCCTTGGCACTGAGGTGCTTCTGCTTATGACTTTGGACTGGCTGACTTGTTTGCTGTTTTTCAAAGTGTAGCAATGAGAGAAATGATTCCCACGGTCAAGGGATGGGGACCCTTTTCTCCTTTTTTAAACCACTGACTAACATTGTCCTGTTACAATGTGAAATTCATGGTAATAATATGTCTCAGCCGAGGCATCCAGAATGACTATTAAAGAGTGATCTGCAAGCCCCCAAGTTGGAATGCTGGCTTTATTTTGAGAGGCAGGAGGCTGGGACTTTGTTTTAGGGAGTACAGTAGACTAGAAAGCCCAAATGGCTCTCGCTCTCAAAACACCTCGGGCACATTAAATTAGATATTTAGCAAAGCATTGCCAGTGTTTTGTGGGCTGATGAGAAAGGAAGAGAACCCCTAAGGGGAAGGCGAGGGGAGAGCCTGAGCCTGGGGAGTGGGCTGGCACGTGGCACTCTCTGTGTGGCCTGCCATGATGGGGAAATCTCAGCCGAGACCCCCTGAGAGCGGGGCTTGTGCAGTGGCATCGTCAGTACGGGGCTGAGCATGGGGTAGCCTGTGCAGCCAGGGACTTTTCCACCTTTGGCAGAAGTGGTGGGATTATCTCTAAGGATTTATAGCCATGGCTTTCCTGTAGACTTCAGCTTCAAACTGAAATGGAGTTCGAAGTCACCTACCGGGAAGTTTGAGGAGAGTGTGGGTGGGAGAGGGAAGTGCTGGAGCCTGCGGGTCCCATGTACCTGGAGCTGGGGCTGCTGGCCCAAGGGGAAGGGGGCATGCTGAGAGAGAGCCTTTGCTGCCCAGTCTACGTGCAGGATGTTGAAAATGGCTCATTGGCCTGGTTCTGGAAAGTGGATCCTGATGGGCCAATGATAACAGTTTGTGGGTTTGGGGACAGGTGGGGACGAGGCCAGCCAACAGGGGCATGTGGACTCTGCCTTTGCTGAGGAGACAATAAGCACTCTGTCCCCTGGCCCTCAACAACCCCATGGATCAGAGGTCATGGAATGGGCCAGAAGCAGCATCCTGAGGTGCACATGTCAAGGCTGGTGCTTTTAAGAAGGCATGGCAAGGGTCTCCTGGCATTGCTGCTTGCCGCAGTGCTTGAGAAGGCAAGGTTCCCTTGTGGGAAACCTGCTCTGGTGCAAAGTCCAAAACAACCCTCTGGATCTCTCCCAGCTTTGTCTTCTTGCTTCCTTTTTCATGTCTGGCAAGGGAGAAAATAAAGCACAGCAGTCTTCTCTTATTGAAAGTGGGGATAATGCAGAGGTGAAATTTTAACAGGAGCGCTTCAGCTATCAGAACCATTTTAGCAATGTGTTTCTCTGGCTGCATATAGGATCAGTAAGCAATTGTAATTGTACCTCTTTTAACCCCCAGTGGCTGTCCCTTTCAAGCTGACCTTGAGGATTAGATGAGGATTTCGGCCAGTTTCCTCTCTCCATGAGCCTTGTAGTAAGTGTGACTGGGGGCCTAGGAGCTCTCAGCATTGCGGAACAGAAGCCACATCTGGACTTTGTTCCCGGGACAGGTGGGGGGATCTGCCAGAGATCAGCTGTGGCTCTGTACTACCAGAGCACAGAGGCACATCTCTTTCTTAGTGGAAAAAATTTTCTTGTTTGGAAAAAATGTGTAAAGTTCTCTAAGCTGTCATGATGCTCTCTTTGGTAGTATCTCCAGAAGCATGGTAGCTGTAAGCATAAACCTTTCTGGAGAAAACCCCTTCAATTCAGACTGCAAAGAACATTCAAAGCAAAACTTCCAAGGAATGCTTGTTCATTGTAAAACAAGCACACAGCAAAAACAAAACAAAACAAAACAATACAAAAAACCCCACAAATGAACAACAGCAAAAAACCTCAGCATTAATTTAATCCCCAAAGAAACAAGATAACATGAGTGAAAAGGAGAGCCAACAGATGAAGAGAATCAAATCCACAAATTTTCGGATACTAGAATAACCAAACAATTAACAGAAGTATGTTTACTTAATAATACTTATTTAAAGAGATAAAATAAGGAATTGAAGATGCAAGTAAGAGACAAAAGGACTAAAAAGATTTCAAAAATAGAAAATTTTATATAACAATATTTTAAAAAATCCAAGTGATGGGATGCAGGAGTGTGCACTGGGTGCAAGGATGCCTGGGGTCCAGGGGTGTGAGGTGCAGGGGCCTGGGGCAGAGCAGCCACTGTGCACTCAGCGGTGTCAGGGACCACTGGCAGGCGTTTGGGCAGGAAAACTCTAACTCAGTGACCTCCTGTGGTGCTGCTATGGGATTTATTTTCCCCTTGGTCCAGGGAGGCTGGCAGGGCAGGAGCTACCCCCTGCAAGCACCTGGAAGGGAAGGGACTCAGCATTTGATGGGGCACCCTGGAACTGAAGCCCCCACAGGCACTGTCCCAAGGCCCCTTTCCCCAGAGGCGCAGGGACATCACCTCGTAGGGGCAGGGAATAGTTCCCAGCTATTGGGGAGAGGCAAGGCCAAAGCCAGGCCTCCACAGGGGGTCCTGCCTCAGTGGAGGCAAGAGATTATCTCAGGGTACAGATCATTGCTGTTGGGCCCTCCTTACCTGCAAATATGGTGATGGGGGTGGGGGGGTAGGGAGCTTGGTTTTGCACAGGGTGAGGGCTCAACAGATGGACTGGTCGTCTGGTCGGTCATCAGCAGTTAGCACCCTTAGGGCCACACCCAATTTCCCGGAGAGAGGAAGTGTGGCCACGTTGTGTCTGGTGTCCCAGGGGATGTGCTAGGGCGTCTTTTCTAGTGAATCTCAGATAGGCCAGTCCGTGTAGCTTGTATCAACTTGGCTAGTCCGTGGTCTCCAGTTTCTCGGTCGGGCACTCATCCAGGTGCTGCTATGGAAATAGTTTGTGGATGTGGTTAACACCTACTGTCAATTGACTAAGGAAAGATGATCCTGCATAATGTGCGTGGGACTCATCCAATCCATTGAAGGCTTTAAGAGCAAAACTGAGGTTTCCCTGAGAAAGAAGAAATTCAGTCTTAAGACTGCAATATCAAATCTTGCCTGTGTTTCCAGCCTGCTGGCCTGCCCAGTGGAATTTGGACTTTCCTACACAGTGAGTGAGCCAGTTTCTTGAAATGTGTCTCTATTTCTATGTCTATATCTAATCTGTATCTTTTTCAATAGTTAGACAATAGAGATAGATAGATGATAGGTTGATAGATGAGATAGATGGATGGTAGATAATAGATGAGACAGATCGACGATGTAGAGGTAATAGATGGATAGATGGATAATAGACAGATATCCTACTGGTTCTGTATCTCTGAAGAACCCTGACTGATACAGGTGTTTCCCCATCACTAAAGAGAGAGGAGCAAGAGGTGAGGACAAAAGCTGTCAGTGGTACCTCAGGGAACTTATCTACTAGAGATGTCTCAGGGGTCAGTCTGTAGTCCAGCCCCCTCACTTTGTAAGGAAGGAACTGAAAGTCCAGAAGCAGCAACACCCCGCCAACCTCTGAGCAGGCCTGGGCAGTGGATCAACCCTAGAGTGTTCACCCATTGGGGAAGCCAGCACGACCAGTCAGGACCACCCTGCTGTGTAAAGGGAGCTAATGCGTGGGGGTGCAGCCCCTTGCAGATGCTTCAGGACCTAAGGAGGAGGCGGTTAAAGGGCTGGGAGGGCGGGCCAGTTCACACGTGCACGCCAGCCACCAGCTGGAAGAGAAGGTGGCCGTGGGATGGTGGCGGGCGCGGGGCGGCAAGGTGGGCTGGACTGGTTCTTCCCGTGGTTTGGTGTGACCTGAATGCTCACCCCAGATTGCTCACAGAACTACGTGGGAGGTTTTCTGCATACTACACGGAAGGCCCCAGCATGTGTTCACACACAAATGCCACCACAGCACAGTCCAGGCTCGAGGAACCCTGGTCAGAGCACAGGGGGCCTGGAGGGAGATTGGAAAGGGGGAGAAGGAAAGGGGCAGGGGCAGATAGGTAGGCCTTACTGGGACAAATTTGAGCTTCCTCTGACCTGGGACCACAGGACTCCTTGCAGCACATCTTTGCTACTCCTCTCTCCTTGCAGAGAAGGCGGCACACACACCCCCAACCGCCCCCCGGCCTGCAAATGGTCCAGAGAACGCCGGGCTGACACAGCACACAGACCTGAGGTCGCTCTGGTATGCTGGTAGGGTGATATGAGACATGTTTTCCAAGTTCAGAGATTCCTGATCTGGTGTGGGAATGACATATGGTATTTGACATTTGGAGCCAAACATCAAGGGCTCCCTGTCCCCCTCTCCCCCAAGTGACAAAATCATTCTTAGTAATAATTATGAGATGCAACAAATAATCATGACCAGAAAAGAAACCCAGACAGTGTAAAGTTTCTTCCATTAAACTTTACATCTACAATCATGCCAGTAAGCATTAAAAAACAAGCAATCATGACAGCACTCACAGAAATTTAGCACTTGGCAGTTCATGCTCTGCCTTACTGTTTTAGTTACAGACACAAAAAGTGGTCACTTAGCGTGACAGAATGTAAGTTACTAGAGTTCTGTGTCTTCTTTTTATAATTACCTATCACGGTGGTTTACTTCACATCTACCATTTAAATAGGAATGTAGGACTACAGCCTTAGGATATGGACTGGCTTGGCTGATTCTGACCCACACAAATGGTTTCTGAGTGTCTGGTTCTCAGAATCAACTTTCACATAGACCACAACCGTTATCAAAAGAAAAATATGACACATGCATGCATACACATGTACCTACATATATATTACTAAGATTTATTGGCGATCGCAGCAATTGTTTAAAACTTAGACTTCCTTTTTGGCAAATATTTTATCACTGACCTTGTGTAGTGAAATGAAACATAATTTGCCGGTGCACCTGCGAATATGAAAGAACATCCCACCTTTTATTGGGTTCTCCTAAATTCTCTACAGATGGGGCTTACCTTCACTCTCCATGCCTGAGGCCAACACCCTCCCTGCTCCGACTCCTGAGATGGGCTCTTCCAAAGCTTCAGAGCTGCTGGGGTCTAACTTAGAAACCAAAGGCAGAATATAAAGCTGCTCCCACCCAAATCAGATCTGGTGATGGAAGATCCGAATTTAATGGGTTCTTTTCCTTCTTAGGGTCTGGGTTTTGGATTTTTCTCATATGTTAGATATGAGAAAACATATCTCATATCTCAGATATGTTAGAAGTTTTCCCTACCTGTCCATCCATTGTCTGCCTGTCAACTGTCTTCTTGTGTCTGCCCCACAAGGGCCCAGCCATTCCCCCAGTTGCCTTGAAGTCACAGGCCTCTGGGCCTTTGCACATGCTATTCCCTCTTCCTGAATGCCTGCTCCTCTCTCCTCACCCCATCTGAAAAACCTCTTGTTCCTTGAGAGCCATTTCGACCATCTCCTTCTATTTAGAGCCTTTTTTTTCTTGGCTTTCTTCAGCCAGTAACGCCTCCATCAGGCCACCAGGGTCCCAAGCATGTGTCCCTGTTGTCCCTGGCCATGCTTTTGAAATTACTTTCAACACTCATCAGCCTCTTGTCTCAGAAGACAATGAGCTCCACCAGTCCTGGGCATGGACAGATATTGTGTGCCCCTTTATGGAACTGCTCATGCTTCTGGGTCAGGACCTCTGACTCCACTGTCTACTTTGCCTTTTATATTTCACCTGTTTTCCTAAAGAAAAGCAGAAAAAGTCTGGCAGACTTAAGACACAGAAAGGCTGCCTGAAGTTGGCCCATGTGTTCTGTGCTTACTTGGAATTCGGGACTCCCCGGTCTGGTCTCCTGCTGCCAGGGAAAGCTGGGTGGTCTTTGCCTCTCTAAGGGAGCTCCAGGGTCCATGGGCGGCACTGTGGGTGCAAGATGAGTAAGAGAGCAGAATAGCCTGTCTGCTCGACCTTGCTTTGTCTGCAAAGTCATTGCAGTGCTCTAGAAAGTATCTAGAGCAACTCCAGATTGTTTTCTCCACCTGGCTCTGCGTCTGGTTGGGCAAATCTCCTGTCTTGGGCCCTCGGTTTCTCTCTCTGGTCAGTGGGAGATGGGATTCCCAGGTCTTGGAGGGACCAGGGGCCCATCTTGAATGAGTACCAGCCTTCCTCATGAGCAACCACTTGGGCAGGTGAGCTGTGCTCAATGCCTGGCTCAATGCCAGGCTCAATGCCTGGCTCAGGAATGTGTGTGGGTGGCCCTGGGAGGCCAGGTCCTAGCTCCACACTAGGCATCCTGTGCCTGGGCAAGGGGTGCTATGCCCTCCTGCCACCTTGCCACTGGACCCTGACACCCCTCACCAGTTGTCCTGATCATGCCTAGATTGCAGCCACCATGTGCTATGCCAGCCCCAGCCCAATAGATGGATGAGGTGGCTCTCAGTGTCTGTTCCCACATGCCCATGGAATAGGGCTGGGGTTGCGGAAGGACCAGGCAGCTCTGGGGACCTCCTCACCTCACCCTGCCCCTCCCACACTCAGAAACAGGTAGGGGTGGGGAAAGCCAAGAGGGGCAAGTCTTATACACTAAAAACTAAAAAGCATCATTGAAAAACATTACAGAATGACTAAATAGTTGGAAATACATCATGCTTATGAATTGAGAGACTCATTGTTGAAATGGAAATACTCCCTGAATTGATATACAGATTCAATGCAGTCCCTATCAGATTTTTTTTTGGTAGAAATTGATAAACTGATCCTAAAATTCATATCAAAATATGAAGAACCCAGGATAGCTAAAACACTTGAAAAAGAACAAAGTTGAACGACTCCCACTTCCCTATTTTAAAACTTACTACAAAAACTACAATAATCGAAACAGTACAGTACTGGCAAAAGGATGGACCAGAAATAAACCCTTGCATCTGTGGCCAATTGATTTTTCACAAGGGTGCCAAGGCAATTCAATGAGGGAAAGAATAATCTCTTTAACAAATGGTACTGGGACAACTTGATATCCATTTGCAAAAAAAGATTGAAGTTGGACCCTTATGTTGCACCATAAGCAAAAATTAACTAAAAATGGATCAAAGACTTAATTATAAGAGCTAAAACTATAAAACTCTTAGAAGAAAACATAGTTGTAAATTTTTGTTTCCTTGGGTTAGGCATTGCTTCCTTAGATATGAATTGAAATAGATAAATTGAAATTTAATAAAATTAAAGACTTTTGTGCTTCAAAGGACACTATCAAAGTGAAAACATAGAGTAGGAAAAATATTTGCAAATTATATATCTATAAGTGTTTAGTGTCCAGGATACATAAAGAACCCTTATGATTCAACAATAAAAAGACAACCCAATTAAAAAATGAACAAAGGGCTCAAATAGATATTTTGCCAAAGAAGATATACAAATGGTCAAGAAACAGATGATATGATGCTCATCATTATTAGGCATTAGGGAATGCAAATCGAAACCATAGTGAGAAAATTCTTCACACCCACTGCAATGGCTATTAGCAAAAAAGGGAAAATAAGTGTTGGTGAGGATGTGGAGAAAATGGAATCCTCATACATTCCAGTTTGGAAATGTAAAATAGTGCAGCCGCTGTGGGAAAGTCTGGTGGTTCCTCAAAAACTTGAAACATAAGAGTTACCGTATGAGTCAGCAATTCCACTCCTACATATGTACCCAAGAGAATTGGAACATATATCCACGCAGAAACATGTACAGATGTTCATAGCACCTTCTCCAAGCATTGAGGCAGCACCTGGACTCTCTGCTGTCTCTGAGACATAAAAGTCACAAGGTTTTTATGATCACACAGGCAGAAGATAAGGGTTATGTAATCACCATCAGAAATCAAGACAGCTGGAATACAATGTAGAGATTTCAGGTATTTCCCTCTGTCTACTCCAATATACCAGAAAGCAGAAAGGAATATATGATGATTCAGTAATCAAAATCGTCCCTCAAATCCTGATTTCTCAGTTACACACCCTCAAAGGCTTCTAAAGGGTGGAGTTTGCATGCATATTGCAGCGCCCACCCACCATGATTAACAAATGCTCCCCCTCCCCCACAAGCAATTGGTACTTATAATTTAATTGGTGCATTGCGTCCAGGAATGAGATGACCTGGGTGTGTTTGGTGGCTGTTTGGCTGTGGGGGCCAGTTGTGGTCAGCTGCCAGCGTGGGCAGGATGGTCTCCTGCCTTAGCACAGGATGGCATGTGGGTTATTCGTGTTGCATTCTTTACTTGGAACTTGTGAGAGTACCTATCAATGAGTTTGAGAAAAAAGTTGAGTGGAAAAACTAAGACTAAATGGCATATGGATCCCACTGAAAAAAGTCAGTACCACGAATTTATTCCTCATTGAGCTGAGAATTCCAATGTCCCCGTGGTTTGCAGTCCAAAAGAATGCCAGGTCCTCCGGAATCCACTCGTGCCCTGCCGAAGTGGGGGCTCATGGGACCCTCCTGTTTGCTGCCTGCTTCCCTGCTGTGCTCCACCTTTTGTCCCTCCCCACACCCACCCACTTATAAGGCTTGTTTAGGAATTTATTTTCCAACGTTTTACGGAGAAAAATCAAACATACAGCAAGTTGAAAGTTTTGCGGTGAATATCCTACACCCGTTATCCCTCATCTGGATTCTCACCCAGCCTTCTGCTGCACTCACTCTGCTGCCTATCACCCATCTCGCCATCCTCCGGCCTCCACTGGTCCCTCTTATTTTCGGTGTATTTCTACATAAGTATTAGACATCGGCCCACCTCACCCTGAAGCTCTTCATCATGCAATCATTAGCTCTTGGAAGTAAAATTTACATGCAGCGAAAGGCACAAATCTTGGGAGCACTGTTTGGTGAACTCTGACAAATGCATACAACTGTCCCACCCAATCCCCTGTCAAGACAGAGAACATTTCTGTCACCCCAGGATGGTCTCTTCTGACCCCTGTTGATCACAGCTGATCAGTTGAGCTGATTCTCAAACTTCATATAAATGAACCACACAGCATGCACTCCTTCAGGTAAGGCTTCTTTCTCAGCTCACTCTAAGGTTCCTACATGCCCTATGTATCAGTAGGTCATTTCCTTTATTGCAGAGGATAGTTTTGTTGCACAGCTGGACCAGGTGTATTTCTCCCATCTCCTATTGGTGGAGCCCTAGATGTTCCAGTTTGGGGCTATCATGAGTAAAGCAGCTATGAACAGTCTTGTACTGTTAATGCTTTCATTTTTTTTCCAACTAAATATCTAAGGGAGGAATTGCTGGGTCACAGAGTAGGTGAAAGTTTAGTTTTGTGAGAGACTATCAGCCTTTTTTCCAGAACTGATTCTATTGTTTTACCCTCCCACCGACAATGCTTGGGGCTTCCCGTTATTCTGCGTCCTTTCTAATGAAGGCGATGAAGAAGGAAATGTCCCCCAGGGAGCTTCATGAAACAAGAAACCTGGAGAGAAAGCGAGCAGACTTTGCCATGTGTCCTTCCAGCTGAGAGAGAAACCCTGAACTTCATTAGCCTTTCTTGAGTGAAGGTAACCTCTTGTTGGTGCTTTCTTTAATTTGGACATTTTCAGAGCCTTAGAACTGTAAACTTGGAGCTTAATAAATTTTGTCTTTTAAAAGCTGTTCCATTTCTGGTATATCACATTTCAGCAGCTTGCAAACTAGAATAGGTAGCAGCAAGGGTTTGAGAAGCATGCAGAAGAGACTACACACAGCAGCGTCTAAGCAGGGGTCAAGAGCAGTTGGACATAAAGCCTAGATTGGAGAGAAAGTCTGGGTGGAGGCGTGTTTTTTTTTTTTTTAATTATTTTGTAGTATCAAACCAAAACAGCATACAAACATGAACATTCTTACCATACAAACATTCCGTGTATGGTGTACAATCAGTATCTCACAATATCATCACATAGCAATATATTCATCACCATGATCATTTTTTAGAACATTTGCATCACTCCAGAAAAAGAAAAAAGAAAAAACCCACACATATCATACCCCTTACCCCTCCCTCTCATTGACCACTAGTATTTCCATCTACTTAATAGATTTTAACCTTTGTTTCCCTATTTTTTTCCTATACCCCTTACCGCTCCCTTTCATTGTTCACTAGTACATCAATCTACTCAATCTATTTTAACATGTGTTTCTCTTATTATTTATTTATTTTTAATCCATATTTTCTACTCATCTGTCATTATCATAGATAAAAGGAGGATCAGACACAAGGTTTTCACAATCACACAGTTACATTGTGAAAGCTATATCATTATACAATCATCTTCAAGAAACATGGCTATTGGAACACAGCTCTATAGTTTCAGGAACTTCCCTCCAGCATCTCTAATACACCTTAAACTAGAACAGGGATATCTATAAAATGTGTAAGAATAACCTCCAGGATAGCCTCTTGACTTTGTTGGAAATGTCTCAGCCACTGCCACCTTATTTTGTCTCATCTTTCTCTTCCCCCTTTTGGTCAAGAAAATTTTCTCAATCCCTTAATGCTGAGTTCCAGTTCATTCTAGGATTTCTGTCCCATGTTGCCAGGGAGGTTTACACCCCAGGGAGCCATGTCCCACAAAGAGAGGGGGAGGGTGGTGAGTTTGCTTGCCATGTTGGCTGAGAGAGAGAGGCCACATCTGAGCAACAAAAGAGGTTTGGAGGCCTGTTTTGAGGAGTCATGGGCATAGATGGTGTGTTAGGGTTCTCTAGAGAAACGGAACCAACAGGAGAGATCTGCTGTAAATATGAGAGTTATAAAGGTGTTTCACACAACCGTGAGAATGGAAGAGTCCAAAATCTGCAGGGCAGTGAGTCTCTCTTCCCCCTTAGAAGCCGTCAACTGATTGGATTATCTCATTGTGGGAAACATGCCTTAGTTGATCACAGATGTGATCAGCCATGGATGCAATCAACTGATTGATGATTGAATACACCAAGCTTCCAGTTTGTCAACCAGCCATGAAATATCCTTGCAGCAGTGACCAGGCCAGCGTTTGCCTGACCAGACAACTAGGCATAATCATTTGGCCATGTTGACACCAGAACCTAACCATCACAGATGGGATGCACCACCAAGAAAGTGTGCAGAAGAACAGACAAGAGCATTCACGTGGGCAAGCAGGGCCATGAGTGGTGTATCCCATTGAACCAGCAGGAAGACTCACCCTAAAAAAAGACTAAGGAAAGACCCAGCCAGGATTACCCCAAACTGCCCTGCAACAGGGCCAGTGGAGATTCTGAATAAAGAGGCATGTGATCAATCCTTAAGCATTTATTATCCACCTAATGGATAAAGAGCTGCAGCTACCACCTGACAGACAGCAGGATGGCAAGCAGTTCACTTGAGTATGTCTGCATCCGTGGCAGCCACTCCACAGATTATATGAGGTCAAGGAAAACAGAATGAGCTAAATGCTAGGGGCTTATGTGCAAGTTTTGGGAAAACATCTTGGCCTGGGCTCTTTTTTCAAAACAAGATGTGCTCAGAGTTTGTAGCATTCATGGTTATAGCAACCAAAGCTCAGTGTACTTCCAGGGAGTTCCAGGGAGGGGTGGCTGAGGAGTGGGTCAGGGGCAAAGTCAATCTGAGATCAGATGGGAGATGCTATATGTACAACATGGTCCACCCCCCTGACTGGCCTGTATAATCTCACACGTCTTCTCTTCTGTAAGGGGTCTTAGGCCCTGGGCAGGGTGAGGGAACAGTAATACTGTTTTTCCCATTTTTAAGGAGTCTTGAAGACAGAACCTGCACCTATAATGTGTACAAGTTCATGGATTAACTGCAAATGCTACGACACCTAGAAACCTCATCAATGATGTTTTCCCACCCTCTACCCACCCAGGGAACCAAGCCTTTGCTTGAGACCACCACATTTTTTTTTCCCAAAAATTTTTAAAGTGAGCTAAGGATTTACTCCACCAGTGTTAAAAAAAAATCTGAAATGTAGACACAGCACTCAGTTTTTAAAGGGCTGTGTTCCCCCTTGGCCGCAGTGAGGGCTGTGTGATTTTGTGGCACCACCTTGCACAAAGTTGCAGCTTTTCCATTTAGTGCAGAGCTGCTGTGTATGTTATCAGGGCCATGGTTACAGACTTTCAGGTGGTTTCTGTTGTGAGCCTTACCTCCTTGGGGAACAAAAACAGAGCTCAAATAATCCCTCCAACAGGGTACAGTCTTGCCACACCTCCCTGTCCAAACAGGGTGGTTTAAGGGTCCTGGGATTGTGTCTGATACCCTAGAGTGCCTCCAGGGGAAGCCCGGGGTGCATCTCCTGCACATGCAGCCATGGCTGCATGTTTGTGCCATTAGGGGAAATCCAGTAGACACCAGGGGCATCAGACCCAGTCAGCAGTAAGGCACTGCTAGTTAGGGTGGTTCTATTGTTCAGGAGATGTATAGCTCAGATATTTAGTATTAATTGATTCATGATCTTGCATGTGGAATTTTGTTCTCAAGACAGGGAGGCAGGCTTCAATAGTATCACAGTGGTAGGAGTTAGACAAATAAACTCTGTCCATAAAATTGGGCATAGGAATCCCCCCAACCCCATGGGTGGAAGGTCGTATTCTTTCGGGCATTATATACCTTTCTCATGGCTTCTTTTTCCAAGGCTTTGCTGGAGAAGGTTAGGTTGTGCCCAGTGTAATTAGCCCCACCCCCCGTAAGTCTGTGGTGTCACCTATGATGGTGGTGATGTTCGAGGTTGATACATTTTTTTAAATGCAATTTTATTGAGATATAGTCACACAGTATAGACCATATGTGCTGGTTTGGATCTGTGGTGGACCCCAGAAAAGCCATGTCATTTAATCCTCATTCAGTATTGCTGGGTGGGAGCTTTTTGATTATCCATGGAGATGTGACCCACCCAATTGTGGGTGTTAACTTTTGGTTAGATGGATACTGTGGAGATGTGTCTCCATCCATTCAAGGTGGGGCTGCTTACTGGAGCCCTTTAAGAGGGAGACATTTTGGAAAAAGTATTAGAGCCCAGCAGTCAGAGACCTCTGAAGATGAAGAAGGAAGAAGCTCCTCCCCTGGGGGAGCTTCATGAATCAAGAAGCCACAGAGGAAGCTAGCAGACGTCGCCATGTTCACCATGTGTCTTTCCAGTTGAGAGAGAAACCCTGAATGTCATCAGCCTTCTTGAACCAAGGTATCTTTCCCTAGATGCCTTAGATTGCACATTTCTATAAACTTGCTTTAATTTAGACGTTTTCACAGCCTTAGAACTGTAAACCTGCAATTTAATAAATTTCCCCTTTTAAAGCCATTCTGCTTCTGGTGTATCACATTCCAGCAGCTTTCAAACTAGAACACCATGTGAAATATTCAATCACTGGTTCACGATATCATCACATGGCTATGCATAGAGCCCCATGATCAAATTTAGAACATTTTCACTACCCCCCAAAATAAATAAAAATAAAAAAGAAAACCCTAATCCTCCCATACTCCTTATTCCCCCATATTATTGACCCATATGTTAATGATAGCACATTAAAATATTACTGTTAACTCTAGTACATAGTTTGCAATAAGTCCCATAAGCCCTTCTGTTATTTTTTAAATTTTAAATGCAATTTTATTAATATATATTATATATCCACATACTATTTAATCATCCAAGGTGTACAATCAGTGGTTCACAATATAGCTGTGCATTTATCATCACAATCAATGTTTTCCTTTCTTTTTTGTGAAAAATAGCATAGATACAAAAAAGCAATAAATTTCAAAGCACACTATAACAATTAGTTGTAGAAAAGATTTCAGAGTTTGGTGTAGGTTGCAATTCCACAATTTTAGGTTTTTACTATTAGCTGCTCCAAGACCCTGGAGTCTAAAAGAAATATCAATATAATGATTCAGCAGTCATAAATCCTTCTGTTATTAACTCCTTATAATAATGTTTGCATCTGCTCTAGTTCATGAAGGAACTTTTTAATATTTGTACAGTTAATCATGGACATTGTCCACAATAATATTCATTGTTATAACACTACCATGTTTTAACCTCCATTTTTCTTTCTGGTGACATCCATGACTCTAAATTTCCCATTTCCACCACATCCATATACCATTCAGCGCTGTTAATTATTCTCACCAGAATGTGCTGCCATCACCTATGTCCATTTCCAAACATTTAAGTTCACCCTATGTAAAAGTTCTGCATATCTTAAGCAACCACTCCCCATTCGTTAGCCTCATTCTATTTCCTGGGAGCCTATAAACTGTATTTTATGTCTATGAGTTTACATATTATAATTAGATCATATCAGTGAAATCATACAATATTTGTCCTTTTGTGTCTGATTTATTTCACCTAACAGTGTCTTCAAGGTTCATCCATATCATCACATGCTTCAGGACTTCATTCCTTCTTAGTGCTGAATAATATTCCATTTTATATATATATATATATATATCACATTTTGATTATGCATTCATCTGTGGAAGGACACTTGGGTTGTTTCCATCTTTCAGCAATTGTGAATAATGCCACCATGAATATCTGTGTGCAAGTGTCTGTTTGTGTCCCTGCTTTCAGATCTTCTAGGTATATCCTGAGAAGTGGGATTGCCGGGTCATAAGGCAACTGTGCTTAGTTTTCTGAAGAATCACCAAACTGTACTCCACAACAGCTGTGCATTTACATTCCCACCAGCAGTGAATAAGTGTTCCAACTTCTCTGCAAACTCTCCAGTTTGTTTAGTAGTGGCCATTCTAGTAGGTATGGGATGATATCTCATTGTGGTTTTGATTTAAATTTCCTTAGTAGCCAGTGAAGCGGAGCATCTTTTCATGTGTCTCTTAGCAATCTGTATTTCCTCTTTGGAGAAAAGTCTGTTCAAGTTTTTGGCTCATTTTTAATTGGGTTGTCTTTTTATTGGTGAGTTGTAGGATTTCTTTATATATACTGGATAAAAAATCCTTATCAGATATGTGGTTTCCAAATATTTTCTCCCACAAGATGGCTATCTTTTCACCCTTTTGATAAAGTCCTTTGAGGTACTGAAGTATTTGATTTTGAGGCATTCCCATTTATCTATTTTCTTTTCCTTTGGTTGCTTGTGCTTTAGGTGTAAAACCTAAGAAACTACTGCCTACAACTAATCTTGAAGATGTTTCCCTATATTTTCTTCTAGAAGTTTTAGAGTACTGTATTTAGGTCTTTGAGCCATTTTTTTTTTCAAGAAAGGAAAAAGTTTTATTACACGGCGGTCAGGTAAGGAGACAGGATAAAAGGAAAGCTCAAACCTGTCTCCCTGAGTCTAAAGAGCTTAGGGTCTTTACGGATTTTAAACAAAGGGAGGTGGAGATAGTGACAAGGAATGTGCACACAGCAGCAGAGAAGCCCCTCAAAATGAATATAAACTAGCTGGGGTAAGAACAGGGTAGGGCTGTAAAGAGAGGTAAGCATTTGGTTACAGTAATGTTACAAATCAAAGGAATGTAAATAAGCTAAACAGATGGGCTGTAAGCTGTAAAGAAGGGTAACATTTGGTTATAGCAATGTTATAAACTGCTGAATTCATGTAAGGTGACAACCACAATAACAAGTGAAGCCATGGGAATAAGCTAAGATAACAATTACCTATTTTTTTAAAAATAATATATTTGATCCATTTTAAGTAAAATTTTGAGATACATTATAGATTCACATACCATATAATTACCCAAATTGTACAATCAGTCATTCATGATATTATCCTATAGCTGTGCATTCATCATCACAATAAATTTTTGAACATTTTCATTACTCCAAAAAAAATAAAAATAAGAACAAATGTAAAAATAAAAGTGAAAAAAGAACACCAAAACATCCTCTATCCCCCTATTCTCTATTATTTATTTATTTTCGTCTCTTTTTTCTTACTTATCTGTACATACCCTGGATAAAGAGAGCGTCAGTCGCAAGGTTTTTACAATCACACCTTAAAAATTCTATAGTTATTCAGTCATCTTCAAGAATCAAGGCTATTGGATTGCAGTTCAACAGTTTCAGGTATTTCCATCTAGCTACTTCAATACAACAAAAACTGAAAAGAAGTACGTATATACTTCCTAAGAATAACCTCCAGAATGGGGACTTCTTGACTCTATTTGAAATCTCTCAGCCAATGACACTTTATTTTGTTTCCTTTCCCTTCCCCCTTTTGGTCAAAAAGGCTTTCTCAATCCCATGATTTTGGGTCCTGCTCATCCCTGGGAGTCATATCCCACATTGCCAGGGAGACTTACACCCCTGGGAGTCATGTCCCATGTAGTTGGGAAGGGCAGTGAGTTCATCCGCCCAGTTGGTTTAGAGAGAGAGGCCACATCTGAGCAACAAGAGAGGTTCTCTGGGGTGACTCAGCCGTAATTATAAGTAGGTTTATCTTCTCCTTTGCAGGAATAAGTTTCATAAGGGCAACCCCGAGATCAAGGTCTCTGCCCATCAAATTGGCAGTCCTAATGATTGCAAGAATATCAGGTCTTCTCCAGGTGGAGAAGTTTAATATTTTCATCTTTCCCCCCAGTCCCTCAAGGGAACTTTGCAAATGCTTTTTAATCTTCTGCCCAGATTACTGTGGGATGTATCAGGGCATCCCACCAACTTGTACAAATAAAAAAGTTAGATTAGATAGTGAAATATTTAAAACATAAATTTTACACCAAATAAATATCTCCTTATTTGGTCTCACACAGAATTTGAAGTTAAAAATATAATCAATATCATCCTTTTTCCTTTAGTCTGCTTCACCTTAGTCCTACATAGGTCAGCTTCATTCATATCTCTAATTGAAGTCTGATCACTTCTTTTAAAACTTTTTTTATTGTTCAGTATAACATATATACAAAGCAAAGAAATAAAAAAGCAATGGTTTTCAAAGCAGTCTTCAACAAGTAGCTATAGGACAGATCCCAGAGTTTGTCATGGGCTACCATACGATCACATTTTTCCTTCTAGCTGCTCCAAAATATAGGAGGGTAGAGGGCTTAAATATTATTTTATCATTATAATAGACTTTTTTCCTTTTTTTGTGTGGAAAATGACATATATATACAGCAAAAAAGTATAAATTTCAAAGCACAGCACCACAATTAGTTGTAGAACATATTTCAGATTTTGACATGGGTTACAATTTCACAATTTTAGGTTTTTCCTTCTAGCTGCTCTAAAATACTGGAGACTAAAAAAGATATCAATTTAATGGTTCAGCATTCATATTCATTTCTTAAATCCTATCTTCTCAGTATAACTCCACCATCACCTTTGATCTTTCCATCCCTCTCTTTAGGGGTGTTTGGGCTTAATGGCGATTTTAAATTTTTCATATTGGAAGGGTCTGTCACTAATATGGGATAGGGAGATGGAACTATCTGATGTTCTGGGGAAGCTGGGCTAGGTTTCAGGACTTATCTGGACCAGGGACCCATCTGGAGGTTGTAGGATTCTGGCAAGTTACTCTAATGCCTGGAATCCTTGTGGAATCTTATAAATTGCCCTAGGTGTTCTTTAGGATTGGCTGGAATGGTCCTGGTTGGGGGTTGACAGGTTATGATAGGTAGCAAGTTCTACCTGAAGCTTGTGTAAGAGCAACCTCCAGAGTAGCCTCTCTACTCTATTTGAACTCACTCTGCCACTAATACTTTATTAGTTACACTTCTTTCCCCCCATTTGGTCAGGATGGAATTGTTGACCCCAAGGTGCCAGGTCTGGATTCATCCCTGGGAGTCACCCCCCTGTCGCCAGGGAGACTTTCACCCCTGGATGTCATGTCCTACATAGGGGGAGGGCAATGATTTCACTTGCAGAGTTGGGCCACATCTAAACTGAGGCCACATCTAAGCAACAACAGAGGTCCTCCAGAAGTAACTCTTAGGCATGCTTACCAGTCTAAGCTTCTCCATTACCTACATAAGTTTCACAAGAGTAAGCCTCCTGACCAAGGGAATGGCCTATTTATTTGGGTGTCCCTAAGGTTTGACACAGTATCAGGAGATTCCCTGATGGTAAGGTCTAATAGTTCCATATTTTTCTCCATCCCTCAGGGGACTTTGCAAATACCTTTTGATTATCTGCTTAATATACTCTAGGATGTATCCAGGCATTACAATAATTTATACAGGATTAAAGGACCTTTTTCTCATTCTGTGCTCCCTGTGTTTCAATTGTTCATATGAGGTATACAGACAGGTTGAATTAGATTATGCACTACAGAAAAATTTCAGTTCCAGATCAAATAAACCTTTCTTCCATTGGCCTCAAAGAGTATGTGTAGTTCCTAAATATAGACACTGTTTTCCTTATCCCTATGTTCTGAATTACTTTAATCCCAACCTGCTCAGCTTCGTTCTTATCTCTAAATATCAGATTATATATATAAAACAGCCTCTCAAAATCCAGAAATAATAATCACCACTCTGGATTTAACGTGTCTGCTCTAAAAGCTTACTTACAATCTAGGCCCCTGTTTTCTTATACACATTTTCTAAAGGTGATCATACCATTCTTGTTCTTTTGTTTCTGGCTTATTTTGTCTCACCAAATGTCCCACATGTTCATTCACATTGTTGCATGCCTCATGACTTTGTCCCTTTTTGAAGCAGTGCAACCTTCATTCGTAAGTATACACCATCGTTCGCCAATCTACTCCGTTAATGTATCCTTCAGCCACCTGCATTCATCATACATCATGTAGAGGGCCCAAAGTCCACAGTCCATCAACATTCTCAATTTTGGATAATATCATTGTTCCCAAGAGAAAGAAAACCAATAAACACATCCTCACCAAATAGGAAATCTAAGCCTCCTCTTAACTCTTGTCCCTCCCTGCATTATTTACCTCTGCTGTTGCTGTGGTAGTGCTGATGGTTTCCTTTTGAACATAGCTCATAGCATGCAGTGGCAGTTTTTCCCCTGTACCCTGGACTTAAACACTCTTTATACCAGAATCACATCTTTGAAGTAATTCTTGTGAGAACTAATTCATATTTCTAGTGTTAATCAGTGAGACACATAGGTCTATACAACCCCTTTCAATCTTGTTCATCTTCAATATGGTAATATTACTTACAGACCCACTAGAGAATCCCCTTCACTCCTATCTATTCCCTTACATTGGAGTTCAACCTCATTGGCTAACAGTTCACCCATCTTGGCTTCTATGTATCTCTAAGTCCCCTATATTCTATATTATAAGCCTCTGATTGTACCTTTATGCTGGTCATAAAAGTGGAGTTATACAGTATTTATTCTTTTGTGTCTGGCTAACTTCACTCAGCATATGTCCTCAAGGCTCATCCATCTTGTCATGTGCTTCAGGACGTCATTTTGTCTTACTGCTGCATAATATTCCATCGTATGGATATACCACATTTTGTTGATCCACTCATCTGTTGATGGACATTTGGTTTGTTTCCATCTTTTGGTGATTGTGAATAGTGCTGTTATGAACACTGGTGTGCAAATGTCTGTTTGTGTCGTTGCTTTCAGCTCTTCTGGGTATATACCAAGTAGTGCTATTGCTGGGTCATAGGGCAACTCGATATTTAGTTTCCTAAGAAATCGCCAAACAGTCTTCCATAGTGGCTGCATCATTAGACATTCTCACCAGCAGTGCGTAAGTGCCCTAGTTTTTCCACATCCTCTCCAATATTTATACTTTCCTGTTTGTTTAATAGCAGCCATTCTTATAAGTGTGAGGTGGTATCTCATTGTAGTCTTGACTGCATTTCCCTTATAGTCAATGAAAATGAGCATCTCTTCATGTGCTTTTGAGCCATCTATATTTGTTCTTAGAAAAATGCTTATTCAAATCTTTAGCCCATTTTATAATTGGGTTGCTTGTTCTTTTGTTGTTGAGTTGTATGATTTCTTTGTATACATAAGAAATTGAACCTTTGTCCGATATGTGATTTCGAAATATTTTCTCTCATTGAATTAGCTGTCTCTTCACCTTTTTTGACAAAGTCTTTTGCAGTGCAGAAGCATTTGATTTTGAGAAGTTCCATTTACCTATTCTTTTCTTTTATTGCTTGTGCTTTGGGTGTAAAGTTTAGGACGCTACCTCCTATTACTAGGTCTTGAAGATGTTTCCCTACATTTTCTTCTAGAAGCTTTATGGTGCTAGTTCTTATATTTAGGTGTTTGATCCACTTTGAGTTAATTTTTGTGTAGTGTGTAAGGTCGGGGTCCTCTTTCATTCTTTTGACTATTGCTATCCAGTTCTTCCATGCCCAATTATTGAAAAGACTATTTTGTCCCAGTTCAGAGAATTTGGGGACCTTGTCAAAAATTAGTTGACCATAGATTTGGTAGTCTATTTCTGCACTCTCAATATGGTTCCTTGGTCAATTCTTCTGTCTTTGTGGCAGTACCATGCTGTTTTGACCATGGTTGCTGTATAATAGGTTTTAAAGTCAGGGAGTGTTAATCCTCTCACTTCGTTCTTCTTTTTAAAGATGCTTTTAGCTATTTGGGTTCTCTTTCCCTTCCAGATGAATTTGGTAGTTAGCTTTTCCAAATCTTCAAAGCAGGTTGTTGGAATTTTGATTGGTACTGTGTTGAATCTGTAGACCAATTTGGGAAGAATTGATACCTTAACTATATTTAGCCTTCCTACCCATAAACAGGGAATGTCTTTCCACCTATTTAGATATCCTTTGATTTCTTTTAGCAACATCATGTCATTTTCTGCATATAAGTCCTTTACCTCCTTAGTTAAGTTCATTCCTAAGTACTTGATTCTTTTAGTTGCTATTTTGAATGGAATTTGTTCCTTTACTAACTCCTTAGCTAGGTCATTGCTTGTGTATAGAAATGTTACTGATTTTTGAACATGAATTTTATATCCCACCACCTTACTGAATTTGTTTATTAGCTCAAGTAACTATGCTGTAGATTTCTCAGTATCTTCCAAGTATTGTATTATATCATCTGCAAATAACAAGAGTTTTACTTCTTCCTTTCCAATTTGGATGCCTTTTATTTCTTTGTCCTGCCTGATTGCTCTAGCTAGAACTTCTAGCACAATATTGAATAATAGTGGTGACAGTGGGCATCCTTGTCTTGTACCTGATCTTAGGGGGAAAACTTTCAGTCTCTCTCCATTGAGTACAATGTTGGCTATCAGTTTTTCATATATTCCCTTTGTCATATTGAGTTAGTTACCTTTGATTCCTATCTTTTGGAGTGTTTTTATCAGAGAAGGATGCTGAATTTTGTCGAATGCTCTTTCAGCATTAATTGAGATGATCATGTGATTTTTCCCTTTCGATTTGTTAATATGCTGTATTACACTAACTGATTTTCTTGTGTTGAATTATCCTTGCATTCCTGGTATAAATGCCACTTGGTCGTGATGTATAATTCTTTTAATGTGTTGTTGGATTCTATTTGCTAATATTCTATTGAGAATTTTTGCGTCTATGTTCCTTAGGGAGATTGGTCTCTAGTTTCCTTTCTTATAGCATCTTTACCTGGTTTTGGTTTTAAAACGATATTAGCATCATAAAATGAGTTAGGTAGAGTTCCTTTTTCTTCAATTTTTTTGAAAAGTTTGAGCAGGATTGGCCTTAGTTCTTTATGGAATGTTTGATAAAATTCCCCTCTGAAGCCATCTGGCCTGGACTTTTCTTTGTAGGAAGATTTTTGATGACTGATTGAATCTCTTTACTTGTGACTGGCTTGTTGAGATCTTCTATTTCTTCCTTAGTCAGTGTAGCTTGTTTGTGTGTCTCCAGGAATTTGTCCATTTCATCTAAGTTGTCTAGTTTGTTGGCATATCATTGTTCATAGTGTCCTCTTATGATTTCTTTTATTTTTTCAGGGTCTGTGGTAATGCAGCTCCTCATTTCTGATTTTGTTTATTTGCATCCTCTCTCTTTTTTTCTTTGTCAGTCTTGCTAATGGCCTATCATTTTTTTTTTTTTTTGCATGGGCAGGCCCTGGGAATCAAACCTGGGTCTTTGACATGGCAGGCAAGAGCATGCTCAGCCACCATGGCCCGCCCATGGCCCATCAATTTATTGATTTGCTCAAAGAACCAATTTTGGTTTTATTGATTTTTTCTATTGTCCTTTTGTTCTCCCATTAATTTATTTCTGTTTTAATCTTTGTTATTTCTCTTCTTCTATTTGCTTTGGGGTTAGTTTGCTGTTCTTTCTTAAGTTCCTCCAGGTGTGCTGTTAAGTCCTCGATTTTTGCTCTTTCTTGTTTTTTAATATCAGCATTTAGGGCAATAAATTTCCTTCTCCGCACAGCCTTTGCCACATCCCATAAATTCTGATAAGCTATATTCTCATTTTCATTCAACTCCAGATAGCTACTGATTTCCCTAGCAATTTCTTCTTTGACCCACTGGTTGTTTAAGAGTATGTTGTTTAATCTCCATACATTTGTGAATGTTCTCGTTCTTTGGTAGTTATTGAGATCCAGCTTCATCCCATTGTGATCAGAGAAAGTGCTTTGAATAATTTCAGTGTTTTAAAATTTATAAAGTCCTGTTTTGTGCCCCAGCATATCATCTAACCTGAAGAATGTTCCATGAGCACTAGAGAAGAATGTATATCCTTATGCTTTGGGGTGCAATGACCTATATATATCTGTTAGGTCTAATTCATTTATTAAGTTATTTAATGTCTCTATTTCCTTGTTGATCTTCTGTCTGGTTGTTCTATCTATAGAGGAGAGTGGTGTATTGAAGTCTCCTACTATTATTGTTGAAACATCTATTGCTCCCTTCAGTTTTGCCAATGTCTTGTCTCATGTACTTTGGAGCTCCTTGATTGGGAGCATAAACATTTATGATTGTTATATCTTCTTGGTGAATTGACCCTTTAATTAGTATATAGTGTCCTTCTTTGTCTCTTACGAGATCTTTACATTTAAAGTCTATTTTGTCCAATATTAGTATAGCTGCTCCTGCTTTCTTTTGGTTACAGCTTGCATGGAACATCTGTTTCTTTCCTTTTACTTTCAATCTATTTGTATCCTTGTGTCTAAGATGAGTCTCTTGTAAACAGCATTATCTGGATTATGTTTCTTAATCCATTCTGCCAATCTGTTTCCTTTAATTAGTAAGTTTAGTCTGTTAACAAAGTTATCACTGAAAAGGTGTTTCTTGATTCCATCATCTTATCTTTTAAACTTTATTAATCAGATCTATATATTCTTTTCCCCTCTTTCTCTTTGCATTCTTTAAATTACCCTTAGTGATACTCTTCAATTCTGTGCCCTTCTCCAGACCTCCCTTTCCTATCTTTTTTTTTTTCTCAGCTGGCAGAACTCCTTTTAGTATTTCTTATAGGGCTGGTCTCTTGTTCACAAATTCTTTGAGGACTTTGTTGACTGTGAAAACTTTAATCTATCCCTCAGTTTTGAAGGACAATTTGGCTGGGTACAGAATTCTTGGCTGGAAGTCTTTCTCTTTCAGGACCTTGAATACATGATACCACTGTCTTCTCACCTCCAGGGTGCTGGTTGAACAGTCTAAACTCAGTCTTATTTGGTTCCCCTTGTATGTATTAAATTGTTTTTCTTTTGCTGCTTTCAGGATTTTCTGTTTCTCTTCAACATTTGACAGACTGATTAGTATATGCCTTGGGAAAGGCCTATTTGGATTTATTCTGTTTGGAGTTCTTTAGGCTTCTTTGACTTGTATATTTATGTCTTTTATGAGGGTTGGGAAAATTTCCCCCATTATATCTCCAACTACTCTTCCTAGCCCTCTACTCCTGCTTTCTCCTTCTGGGACAACAATGATTCTTCTATCTGTGCGCTTCATTTTGTCTATCATTTCCCTGAGTTCCAATTCAATTTTTTCCATCTTTTTGGCCAATTGCTGTTTTGAGTCTTCAAAGTCAATTATCCTGTCCTCTATATCGCTTATTCTTTCTTCTGTCTCTTCAAATCTGGTGTTTTGTGCCTCTAGTATGTTTTTTATTTGGTCAACAGAATCTTTAATCTCTGTGATATCTGATATTTTTCTATTTATTCTTTCAAATTCCTCTTTATGCTTTTCTACTGTCTTCTTGCTCTCCTTCATGTCATTTGCTGTCCCACTTATTTTATTAAGTAGAGTTGCATGAACATCTTTCGTTAGTTGTTCCAACATCTGTGTCTCCTCTGGTGTTTTAATTTGGTCATCAGGCAGGGCTACATCTGTCTGCATTGTGATATGCTTAGTGATCTTCTGCTGTCTTCATGGCATGTAAATATCTTGATTGATTTACTTTGGGAGTTGATTTCTTTTGGTCATCTAAGGCCTTGTGTTTGTGGGATGGCTGTACAGCAGGGAGCAGGGTACAGGGTGGGGCACTCAGTATTGCGATTTGTTTCAGGGTAGGTAGAGGTGCAAGCTGGGGATGTTATGCTGATGCTTGTGAACGTGGGCACCCAGCGGCCAGGGAGGATGTAGCTGTGCAAGTGCTCCAGTCTGGGGGACGTAACCCTGGTGTGTGGTGGTCAATGGCATGGGGTCCTTTGTGCACATGCATAGAGCTGTGGCAGCAGGTCAGCGTTACGCCTTCATGGATTGGGGGCAGATGTGACCCGACTGAGCAGGTTGGCACTTTCTCAGAGCTGGGAAGTGTGGCTGAGAGCTGTGTGCATGTGCGGTTCTAGGATGGCTGTAAAGTGCGGTTCCCAGAGCTGAATGACTTGATTGGGGGCCGGAGCGCACGTGTGGGTCTGGAAGTGCCATAAACTGATGCGTAGAGCTCAGGGAGGGGGGCTGGGGGTTGGGATGAGGCTGTGCGAAGCTATGGGCAGGGGCAGGGGTAGCGTGGATATTGAAGTCAGTGCCCACGGCCTTTATGCACTGGCAACAGCCTGCAGGAACAGGGAGGGGGAGGTGGTGCTTGGGAGGGGTGCAGGAGAGGTGGGTTGGGCTGCATGTGGGGTGGGGTGTGGGGCAGGTATATGCACTGGGGGCTGGTGGGGGTGCCTGGAGCATGGGGAATGGGAGCAGGTGATGGGGTTCAGGTGCATGGGGTGTGGGGTGAGTCAGCGGTCACAGGGCTGTGCTGGTGAGGGTAGTGCACTGAAGGAACATGGCTTACTTCCTAGTCCTGTGCTCCTGTCCGTGCACTCCGTGGGCTCCACCGCTCCACACCTCCGTGCTAGGCTCCAGCTTTCTGCTTCTCGGTTCCTCGGCCTCTGCAACCAGGGCTGCTGTATGTGGTGCAGAAGGCTCTCCCATGTCAGCTGCACTCCCAAGTCACCGCCTCAGCTGCCCTCCTGTCCCTTCTCTAACTTTTCTGTGGAGCAGGGTTAATCTCGAGCTACTCTAGTTGGCCATCTTCCCAGAAGTAGAAGTCTGATCACGTTTTCAGGGTTTTAACAGTGGTTGTATGGAGTAATGCTAACTTTTGTAGCTGCAGAACACTAGCTCTGAGTCTCAGGTGTCACAGAAATACCCAGTGTTCCAGGAAATGACCAGGTTATACACAAAGAATTCAGCATATCAGAATTTAGAAATAACAGTTTCAACTCCAGAATAGACGTGACTGCTGTAAGAACTTACAATCTAGGAATCTTTACAGTATGCCTTTACTGATAACCTATGATCTCATATTCAATTCTCAGAGTTTGCACATTATAGTTAGTCCATATTAGTGAGACAAGTATCTGTCTTTTCGCTTCTGTCTCACTTCATTCAACATATGGCCCCCGAGGTTCATTTGCCTAGTTGCCTGCCTCAGGACTTTATTCCTTCTTGCAGCCACTCAATAGTCCATTGTATGTACACACCACAGTTTCCCCTTCCATTCCCCAGTAGATATACCCTTGCACATCACAAACACCAGTGTGCAAGTGTACACTCGTGCCCCCACTCTCAGTTCCTCCAAGTGTACACCTAATTACAGGGTTGCAGGATCCTATGGCAACCCCACCCTCAGCCTCCTGTGGAGCCACCACACTGCCCTCCAGAGAGGCTGTGCCACTCTACTTCCCTACCAACAATGCATAGGTACATCCTTCTCTCCACATTTTCTCCAGCACTTGTATCTCTCTGTTCATTTCTAAACAGCTTTATCCACACATCATTCAATACAATCTATGTAAAAAGTCAATGATTGCCAGTATATAATCACTTAGCCATGCCTTCACCACTACAATCTATATGTGGACATTTCCGTTTCTTCCACAGAGAATCTCACACCCCTCCCCTATATCACCAGTTACTGATATTTTAGCTTTGGCCCATTGCCTTTGTTACAGTCAATGGATGCATATTACAATGTTACTGTTAACTATAGACCCTAGTATGCATTGATTATATTTTTTCCTGTTTACCATCCAATTTTCAACTTGCAATGTTGACGTTCATTTATTCTCCCTAATGCAAAAACATTCTTATATTTATACGTTTAATCACCATCATTCTTTACTTTAGGCATCGTTAAGTTGTACCATCCCATTCTCTACTCCCTGTCTTTCCTTCTGGTGTCATGCATGCCCCCAATCCTCCTCACATTCAGCTTCATTCAGTGTACTTACAAGACTGTGCTACCATCAGATAGTATTGTGCTATCATTTCTAGATTTCCCTAATAGTGAGTGATGTTGAGCATCTTTTCATTTTTTTGTGTGTGTTTTTTTTTTTTTTTTGCATGGGCAGGCACTGGGAATCGAGTTGAACCTGAGCCTCTGGCATGGTAGGCAGGAAATCTGTCCTTTCATGTTTTTTAAAAATAGTTTTATTGATAAACCTTCACACGCATATATTCCATACATGGTGTACAATCAATGGCTCACAATGTCACCACATAGTTCTATATTAATTACCATGATCATTATTTAGAACATTTGCAGCACTCCAGAAAAAGATAAAAAGGAAAAAGAAAAAATCATACAAACCATACTTCTTACCCCTCTCATTCACCACTAGTATTTCCATCTACTCAATTTATTTTACCCTTTGCCCCCCTATTATATATTTACTTTTATCCATATCTTTTTACTCATTTGTCCATACCCTGGATAAAAGGAGCAGCAGACACAGGGATTTCACAATCCCACAGTCACACTGTAAAAGTTTTATCTTTATACAATCATCTTCAAGAATCAAGGCTTCTAGAACACAGCTCAACAGTTTCAGGTACTTCCCTCCAGTCATTCCAAGGCCCCATAAACTAAAAAGGGGTATCTATAAATGCCTGAGAATAACTTCTAAGATAAACCTTTTAACTCTGAAATCTCTCAGTCTCTGAAACTTTATTTTCTCTCACTTCTCTCTTCCCCCTTTTGGTCAAAAAGCCTTTCTCAATCCCTTGATGTGAGTCCTGGTTCATCCCAGGATTTCTGTCCCACATTGCAAGGGAGATTTTCACCCCTGGAAGTCATGTCCCATGTAGAGGGGATGGCAGGGAGTTCACCTGTTGAGTTGACTTAGAGATAGAGGTCACATCTGAGCAAAATGAGGTACTCTGGCATGACTCTTAGGCCTAATTTTAAGTAGGCTTAGTCTGTCCTTTGGGAATAAGTTTCATAGGGGTGAACCCCAAGATTGAGGGCTCAGCCTAATGAGGTTGTCGCCACTGCTTGTGAAGATATCAGAAATTCTCCAAATGGGGAAGTTGAATATTTTCTCCTTTCTTCCCAATCCCCCAAGGGGACCTTGCAAGTACTTCTTTATTCACTGCCCAAATTCTTCTGGGGTATATTGGGACTTCACACTAACCTGGACAAACCAACAAGATCTCATGCCCTATTCTAGAGTCCCTGTACTTTAGTATTCAACTAAATTGACCATACAAGTTAAATTAGGAAAGGCACTATCCTAAATATAAGTTTTGCACCAAATTAACATCTCTCCCTTTGGTTTCACACAGAAGTTGCAGTTTTAAAATATGGATGATACCATCCTTTACCCTGTATTCTGGTTTACCTTAGTCCTATCCAAATCAGGTTCATTCATAACTACTCGAAGTCTGATCACTTTTTCATCTTTTTAAACAGTTCTTGTATGGGGTACTGCTGACTTTCATAGCTTCAGAGCTCTAACTGTAAGTCTCACGTGTCATATGAATACCAGAAGTTTCTTGGAATGACCAGGTTATAAGCAAACAGCCCAGTATTTCAGAATTAGAAATAACAGTTACAACTCCTGAATATATGTGACAGCTGTAAGAGCTTATAATCTAGGACCCTTTACAATAGTCCTCAACCTGATAACCCATGTTCTCTATTTCAGTTCACCAAGTTTTTATATTATAATTAGTCTATATGATTGAGGCATGATAATATTTGTCTTTTTGTTCCTGACATTTCATTCAACATACAATTCTTAAGGTTCATACACCTAGCTGCATGCTTCACAACTTCATTCCTTCTTCTGGCCACTCAGTAGTCCATTGTATGTACTCACCATAGTTCCCCCTTCCATTCCTCAGTCATTGTAGCCTTAGGCCGCCTCCATACATTGTGGATAAGTGAACACAGACACCATGAACACCAGTGTGCAAATGTCCATTTGTGTCCCCACTCTCAGTTCCTCCAGGTATATACTGAGCAACAGGGTTTCAGGATCATGTGGCAGCCCCACCCCTAGCCTCCTGTGGAACCACACACTGCCCTCCAAGAGGCTGCACCTCTCAGCTTCCCTACAACAGTGACTAGGTGCATCTCTTTCTCCACATTTTCTATAGCACTTGTTTCTCTCTGTTCATTTTTAAACAAGTTTATTCACACAGCATAGAATCCAACCTAAGTGTATAGACATGCCTTCCCCACCATAATCTATATGAAGACATTTCCTTTTCTTCCACAAAGAATCCACGCCCCTCTCCCATGTCCCCAGCCTGTTGACATTTAGTTTAGGCATAATGCCTTTGTTGCATTCAGTGGAAGCATATTACAATGTTATTGTGAACTGTAGACCCTTAGTTTGCATTATTTGTACTTTTTTCCATATACCATCTATTTTCAGCACCATGAAATGTTGACATTTATTTGTTCTCCCTCTTGCAAAAATGTTTTTTGATTTGTACATTTAATTACCATCGTTGTCCCCTCTAGGCATTCCTAAATTACACCAATTCAGTCTTTATCCTCTATCTTTCCTTCTGGTCTCCTGCATGCCCTCAGCCCTTCTCCCTCAATCATACCCATATTTAGCTTCATTCAGTGTTCTTGTATGGTTGCGCTACAATAGGTAATATTGTGCTATCATTTCTGAATTTTTACAGTCAGTCCTATTGCACAATCTGTATTACTTCAGCACTGATGCCCAATCTCTACCCTATTTCTCTCTCCTGATAACCTGTGTTCTTAATTTCCATTCTCAAAGATCACTCATTAATTTTAGTTCATATTAGTGAGACCAGAAAGTATCTGTCCTTTTGTTTCTGGCTAATTTCATTCAGTGTAATGTTTTCAAAGTCCATCTATGTTGTTACATGCTTCATGACTTTCTTCTATCTTACAGCTACATCATATTCCAATGTAAGTATATACCACAGCTTGTTTAGCTATTCATCTGTTGATGGACATTTGGGCCATTTCTACCTTTTGGCAATTGTAAATAATGTTGCTATAAATGTTGGTGTGAAAATACCCTTTGTGTCCTTGCCTTCAGATCTTCGGAATATGTACTAGTAATGGGGTTGCTGGATCATATGATAATTCATATGATAATTCTATGCTTAGCTTCCTGAGGAACTGCCAAACTGCCTCCCAGAGTGGTTGTAACATTTTACATTTCCATTAACAGTGGATAAGTGTGCCTTTCTCCACATTCTCTCCAGCACTTGCCATGTTTTCTGTTTTGTTGATAATGGCCATTCTAGTGGGTGTCAGATGATATCGCATTGTGGTTTTCATTTGCATTTCCCTAATAGCCAGTGAAGTTGAATACCTTCTCATGTACTTTTTAGCCATTTGTATTTCCTCTTCTGAGAAGTGTCTGTTCATGTCTTTTGCCCATTTTCTTTTCTTTTTTAAATACATGGGCAGGCACTGGGAACCAAACCAGGATCCCCAGCACAGCAGGTGAGAATTCTGCCACTGCACCACCACTGCACTGACCATTGCCCGTTTTTTGGGTGGGAGTCGGGAGTGCATGGTTCGGGAATTGAACCTGGGTCTTCTGCATGGAAGGTGAGCCTTCTACCAATGAATCACCCGTGTACCCCCATTGCCCATTTTTTAACTGAGCTGTTTGTCTTTTTATTGTTGAGTTGAAGAATCTCTTTATATATTCTGGACACTAGACCCTTATCTGATATGTGGTTTCCAAATTTTGTCTCCCATTTTGTAGGCTGCCTTTTTACTTTCTTGACAAAGTTCTTTGATGCAAAAAAAAAGAAGACTAATTTTGAGGAGTTCCAATTTATCTATTTCTTTTTTCAATGCTCATGCTTTGGGTGTAAGGTCTAGGAAACCTCCTCCTATTAGAAGTTGTATAAGACAGTTCCATAAATTTTCTTCTAAAAGTTTTATGATCTTAGGACTAATGTTTAGGTCTTTGATCCATTTTGAGTTGATTTTTGTATACAGTTTGAAATGGATCCCCTTTCATTCTTTTGCATTTGAGTAGCCAGTTCTCCAAGCACCATTTATTGAAGAGGCTGCTCGTCCCAGGTGGTTTGGTTTGACCACCTTATCAAAGATCAATTGTCCGTAGATGAGGGGGTCTATTTCTGAACACTCTATTCCTAATAATAGAGGGAAAGCTTTCAATCTGTCCCCATTGAGGATGATGTTAGCTGTGGGTTTTTCATTTATTTCCTTTATCATGTTGAGGAAGTTTCCTTTTATTCCTATCCTTTGAAGTGTTTTCATTTTCAGCATCAATTGAGATGCTCTTGTGGTTTTTCTGCTTTGATTTGTTGATATGGTGTATTACATTAATTGATTTTCTTATGTCAAACCATCCTTGCATAGCTGGAATAAATCCCACTTGGTCATGATGTATAATTCTTTTAATGTGCTGCTGGCTTCAATTTGCAAGCATTTTGTTGAGGATTTTTGCATCTATATTCATTGCAGAGATTGGTGTGTAATTTTCTTTTCTTGTACTATCTTTGTCTGGCTTTGGTATTAGGGTGATACTGGTTTTATAGGATGAGTTAGGTAGCTTTCCCTCCTCTTCAGTTTTTTTGAAGAGTTTGATCAGGATTGATCAAACTAATTCTTTCTTGGTTGCTTGGTAGAATTCACATGTGAAGCCACTTGGTCCTGGACTTTTCTTTTTGGGGAGTTTCTTCTTCTTCTTCTTTTTTTTTTAAACTTTTTTATTGTATAATATAACATATATACAAAGCAAAGAAAGAAAAAAGTGATAGTTTTCAAAGCACTCTTCAACAAGTAATTACAGGGCAGGTCCCAGAGTTTGTCATGGGCCACCATACCATCATTTCAGATTTTTCCTACTAGCTGCTCCAGAATATAGGAGCCTAGAAGGAATAAATTTTTTTTTTATCATCACAATTAACTTTTTGTTTATTTTTTTGGTGAATAATAACATATATACAAAAAAACCAATAAAGTCCAAAGCATAGCACAGTTAGTTGGAGAACATATTTTGGAATTTGGTATGGGTTACAATTCCACAATTTTAGGTTTTTACATCTAGCTTCTTTAAGGTACTGGGGACTAAAAGAAATATCAATTTAATGATTCAACAATCATATTTGTTTGTTAAACCCTACCCCTACCTTCTCTGTATAACTCTGCCATCAACTTTGATCTTTCTATCCCACTCTTTAGGGGTATTTGGACTATGGCCATTCTAACATCTTCCTTTTGGAAGGGGCTGTCAATAATATGGGGTAGGGAGATGGAACTAGCTGATGTTCTGGAGAGGCTAGGCCCTCTAGCTTTCAGGACTTATCTGGTTCAATTTGTGGAGCTTCTTGATGACTGAGTCAATCTTTTTACTTGTGATTGGTTTGTTGAGGTCATTTATTTCTTTTTGAGTCAATGTTGGTTGTTCATGCCATTCTAGGAAGTTGTCTATTTCATCTACATTGTCTAGTTTATTAGCAAATAGTTGCTTATGGTCTCTCATTACCTCCTTTATTTGGGCAGGGTCAGTTGTTATGTCTGTTCTTCCATTTTTAATTTTATTTATTTGCATCCTCTCTCTCTCTCTCTGTCTCTCTCTGTCTCTCTCTCATCAACCTAGCTAAGGATCCATCAATTTTATCGATTTTCTCAAAAAATCAACTTCCAGTTTTGTTGATTTTCTTAATTGCTTTCATATTCTCAACTTCATTTATTTCTGCTCTGATCTTCGTAATTTCTTTCCTTTTGTTTGCTTTAGGGTTAGTTTCCCCTTTGTTCTCTGTTCCAAGTGAACAGTTAGATCCTTGAGTTTTTCTCTTCTTTTTCAATATAGGCATTTAAGGCAATAAATTTCCCTTTTAGCACTGCCTTTGCTATATCCCATAAATTTTGGTATGTTTTGCTTTCGGTTTCATTTGCCTCGAGATATTTACTGATTTCTCTTGTAATTTCTTTCCTGACTCACTAGTTGTTTAAGAGTGTGTTGTTTAGCCTACGTATATATATGTGAATTTACTGGCCCTCTGCCTATTGTTGATTTCCAACTTATTGCATTATGATATAAGAAAGTATTTGTATAATTTCAATCTTTTTAAATTGTTGGACTTGTTTTGTGACCCAGCATATGATCTATTCTTGAGGATGATTCATGAGCACTTGAGAAAAAATGTGTATCCTGCTGTTGTGGGGTGTGACATTCTGTAAATGTCTGTTAAGTCTAGTTCATTTATCATATTATCCAAATTCTCTGTTTCTTTATTGACTCTGTCTACATGCCTTATCCTCTGTTGAGAGAGAGAATTGAAGTCTCCAATTATTATGGTAGAGGTGTCCATTTCTTCCTTCAGTGTTGTCAGTATTTACCTCATATACTTTAGAACACTCTGGCTTGGTGCATAAATATTTATGATTATTATGTCTTCTTGTTGAATTGTTCCTTTTATTAATACATAATGTCCTTCTTTGTCTCTTTTAATTGTTTTACATTTGAAGTCTAATTTGTGGGCATTGCTACTCCTGGTCTTTACTGATTGTTGTTTGCATGAAATATCTTTTTCCAACCTTTCACTTTCAACTATTTTTGTCCTTGGGTCTAAAATGAATCTCCTGTAGACAGCATATAGATCAGTCCCATTTTTTAATCCATTCTACCAGTCTGTGTCTTTTGATTGGGGAATTTAATCCATTAACATTTAGTGTTATTACTGAAAAGGCAGTACTTTTTTCTGTTCACCCATTGCCTTCTTTATATCCTCCCTCAACTCATTGATTTGATTTTTTTATGAGATTTTCCATGTCTGTTCAAACATCCTGAATTAGTTGTTTCAACTACTGTATCTTATTTGAATTGCTGGTTTGTTCCTTTGACTGGGTCATATCTTCAATTTTCCTAGTATGACTCATTATTTTTTGCTGCATCTAGGCATTTAATATTCTTAATTAGTTTATTCTGGAGATTGTTTTCATTCTTTTGCCTAGGATTTTTTTGCTGGGTGGCTTTGTTCTCTATCTGTTCTTTGACATTCAGTTCAGCTTATTCTAGACCTCTAGCATAGGTTTTGCTTAATAGATCAGAATTTTTTTAGTTCTTGATTTTTTGTTTCTTGCCCTGCCTGAATGGAACCTTACTTTCTTAGGAGGGCCTACTTAGAAATTAAAGACCCCAGTCAGATTTTCCCAAACCAGGCTGTCCTTCTCTCAGGAGGAAAGAGCCACCTACATCGGTTTTCCCTGAGGGTGAGACACAACAGGTTGACAGACTTTCCTATGAAGCCTCTTAGATTCTGTGTTTTTCCTATCCTGCCCAGTATTTGGTGCTTGTCTGCCTGTAGTTGCCCACCAGTATAACTTTAACTTCAGCAGACTCTCCCTGCTAGAAGCATGGTTGAGACAGAGTGGGGGTTGTAGGCTGGCTTTAATTGGTTCAGTTTTCCTGTTCCTGAGGTCTGGATTCCTTTGGGGAGGCAATCCACCTGAGCTGGGCCCACCACTCTCCTGGAGAAATATAATTTCTCTCC
>PVIY010008624.1:0-76174 GCA_004026745.1 Myrmecophaga tridactyla | reverse complement strand
TACCTGCTCCACACCCCCACCCCAAGTGCAGCCCAACCCACATCTCCTGCACCCCTCCTGACCACTGCCTCCCACTCCCTGTTCCTTGCAGGCTGTTGCCAGCATATAAAGGCTGCAGGAACTAACCTCCTTACCTAGGCTACCCCTGCCCGCTGCCCATATGTCGCACAGCCTCACTCTGCCCCACCCTGAGCTCTGTCCATCACATCATTCAGCTCTGGAAACCGCACTTTAAAGCAGTCCTAGAACCGCACATGCACATGGCTGTCAGCCATACCTCCCAGCTCTGAGAAAATGCTGACCTGCACAGCTAGGTCACATCTGTCCCAATAACACAAAGGCATAACGGCGACCTGCTGTCACAGCTCTACACAAGCGCACAAAGGATCCTGGGTCTTGACCAGCACACACCAGGGTTACAACCCCCAGACCCCTGTGGCAGCACAGCTACATACTCCCTGGCCGCTGAGTGCCCAGGTTCACGAGCATCAGTGTAACATCCCCAACCTGCGCCTATACCTGCCCTGAAACAAATCACCACACTGAGTGTCCCACTCTGTGCCCTGCTCCCTACTGTACAACCATCCTACAAACACAAGGCCTTAGACTACTGAAAGAAATCAACTTGCCATGAAGACAGCAGAAGATCACTAAGCACATCACAATGCAGACAGATATAGCCCTGCCTAATGACCAAATTAAAACACCAGAGGAGACACAGATGTTGGAACAACTAATCAAAGATGTTCATACAAATCAACTTAATAGAATAAGCAGGATAGCAAATGACGTAAAGGAGATCAAGAAGACAGTAGAAGAGCATAAAGAGGAATTTGAAAGAATAAATAGAAAAATAGCAGATATCACAGAGATTAAAGACACTGTTGACTGAAATAAAAACCATCCTAGTGGCACACAACACCAGATTTGAAGAGACAGAAGAAAGAATAAGTGACATAGAGGACAGGATAATTGACTCTGAAGATTCAAAACAGCAAATGGCAAAAAAGATGGAAAAAACTGAATTGAAACTCAGGGAAATAATAGTCAAAACAAAGTGCTCAAATATAAGAATCATTGGTGTCCCAGGAGGAGAAGAGAAGAGTAAAGGTCTAGAAAGAGTAGTTGAGGATATAATGAGGGAAAACTTCCCAAACCTCATAAAGGACATAAATATACAAGCCAAAGTTAAGTCCAGCGAACCCCAAACAGAAAAAATCCAAATAGGCTTTCCCCAAGGCACATACTAATCAGTCTGTTAAATGCTGAAAAGCAGCAGAAAATCCAGAAAGCAGCAAGAGAAAAACAATCTACTACATACAAGGGAAATCAAATAAGACTGACTTCAGATTATTCAACTAGCACCCTTAAGGTGAGAAGGGAGTGGTGTGATATATACAAGATCCTGAAAGAGAAAGACTTCCAGCCAAGAATTCTGTACCCACCAAATTGCCCTTAAAAATTGAGGGAGATATTAAAGTTTTCACAGGCGAAGAAGTCCTGAAAGAATTTCTCAACAAGAGACTGGCCCTACAAGAAATCCTAAAAGGAACTCAGCCAGCTGAAAATAAAAGACAGGAGAGGGAAGTCTGGAGGAGGGCAAAGAATTGAAGAGTACCACTAAGGGTAATTTAAAGAATACAAAGAGAAAGAGGGAAAAGAATATATAGATCTGAAAAAAAAAATTAAAAAGTTAAGATGGTGGAATCAAGAAATGCATTTTCAGTAATAACTTCGAATGTTAATGGAATAAATTTACCAATTAAAAGATACAGATTGGCAGAATGATGAAGAAACAAAATCTAGCTATATGCTGCTTACAAGAGACTCATCTTAGACAAAAGGATACAGATAGATTGAAAGTGAAAGGATGGAAAAAGATTTTCCACACAAGTTGAAACCAAAAGAAATCAGGAGTAGTTATACTAATATCAGACAAAATAGACTTTAAATGTAAAGACATCATAAGAGACAAACAAGGACACTGTATACTAATTAAAGGATCAATTCACCAAGAAGATAGAATAATCACAAATTTTTATGCTTCCAATCAAGGAGCTCCAAACCACATGACACAAACATTGGCAAAACTGAAGGGAGTGATAGATGTTTCAACAATAATAGTAGGAGACTTCAAAACACCACTCTCCTCTATGGATAGAACAACCAGACAGAAGATGACAAGGAAACAGAGAAGTTAAACAACTTGATGAATGAATTAGACCTAAGAAACATATATAGGTCATTATACCCCAAAACACCAGGTTATACATTCTTCTCTAGTGCTCATGGAGTATTCTCAAGGATAGAGAATATGCTGGGGCACAAAATAGGTCTTTATAAATTAAAGACATTGAAATTATTCAAAGCACTTTTTCTGGTCACAGTGGGATGAAGCTGGATCTCAATAACCACCAAAGAACAAGAACATTCACAAATATATGGAGATTAAATAACACTCTTTTAAACAATCAGTCGATCAAAAAATGAACTGTTACAGAAATCAGTAGCTATCTGGAAATGAATGAAAGTGAGAACTGAAATGAGAAATGAATGAAAATGCCTATATTAAAAAACAAGAAAGAGTAAAAATCAAGGACTTAACAGCAAACCTGGAGGAACCTGAGAAAGAACAGAAACTAACCCCAAAGCAAAAAGAAGAAGAGAAATAAAAAACATTAAAGTAGAGATAAATGAATGGCAGAACAAAAGAACAATAGAAAGAATCAATAAAACCGGAAGTTGGTTCTCTGTGATAAATCAATAAAAGTGATGGGCCACCAGCAAAACTGATGAAGAAAAAAAGAGAGAGGACACAAATAAACTAAATAAAAAATGAGAAGGAGTGAGTTACCACAGTCCCTGAAGAAATAAAAGAAATCATAAGAGGATACTATGAGCAACTACATGCCAACAAACTAGACAACTATAAGATGAAATGGACAAACTCCTGCAAATACAAAAAAAAACAAAAAAAACAAAAAAAAACAAGCTACACTGACTCAGGAACAAATAGGAGATCTCAACAAACCAATCATAAGTAAAGAGATTCAATCAGTCAGCAAAAATCTTCCTACATAGAAAAGCCCAGGGCCAGATGGCTTCACAGGGGAATTTTATCAAACATTCCATAAAGAACTAACACTAATCCTGCTCAAACTTCTCCAAAAAAATTAAGTAAAAGGAACTCTACCTTACTCATTTTATAAAGCTAATATCATTTTAATACTAAAACTGGGTAAAGATGTTATAAGAAAGGAAAACTACAGGCCAATATCCCTAATGAACATAGATGCAAAAATTCTCAATGAAATATTAGCAAATGGAATTCCACAGCACTTTAAAAGAATTATACACCATGACCAACTGGGGTTTATACCAGGAATGCAAAGATGGTTCAACACAAGAAAATCAATTAATGTAATAATACAGTGCATTAGCAATCAAAAGGAAAAAATCACATGGTCATCTCAATTGATGTTGATAAAGCATTCAACAAAATTCAGCACACTTTTCAATAAGAAACTCCAAAGAGATAGGAATCGAAGGTAACTACCTCAATATGATAAAGGAAATATATGAAAAACCGATAGCCACATCGTACTCAATGGAGAAAGACTACAAGCTTTCCCCCCTAAGATCAGAAACAAGATAAGAATGCCCACTGTCACCACTATTACTTAACACTGTGCTAGAAGTTCTAGCTAGAGCAATCAGGCAGGAAAAAGAAATAAAAGACATCCAAATTGGAAAGGAAGAAGTACAGCTCTCATTATTTGCAGATGATATGATATTATACTTGGAAGATCCTGAGAAGTCTACAACAAAGTTATTTGAGCTGATCAACAAATTCAGCAAGGTGGTGGAATATAAAACTACTGTACAAAAATCAGTAACATTTCTATACACAAGCAATGACCTAGCTGAGGAATCAGTTAGAAAAAAATTCCATTCAAAACAGCAACTAAAAGAATCAATTACATAGGAATGAACTTAACTAGGGAAGTAAAGGACTTGTAGACAGAAAACTACATAACATTGCTAAAAGAAATGAAAGGAGATCTAAATGGGTGGAAAGCATTCCCTGCCCATGTATCAGAAGGCCAAATATAGTTAAGATGTAAATTCTCCCCAAATTGATCTATTCAACATAGATTCAACACAGTACCAATCAAAATTCCAACAACCTACTTTGAAAATTTGGAAAAGCTAATTACCAAATTCATCTGGAAGGGAAGAGACCCCAAATAGCTAAAAGCATCCTAAAAAAAGAAGAATGAAGTGGGAGGATTAACACTCCCTGACTTTAAAACCTATTATAAAGCCACAGTGATCAAAATAGCATGGTATTGGTACAAAGATAGAAGCATTGACCAATGGAATAGAGTCGAGAGTGCAGAAATAGACCACCAAATCTACAGTCAACTAATTTTTGACAAGGCCACCAAATCCTCTGAACTGAGACAATAAATGGGCATGGAAGAACTGGATATCAATAGCCAAAAAAAAAACGAAAGAGGACCCTTATCTTACACCTTACACAAAAATTAACTCAAAGTGGATCAAACACCTAAGTATAAGAACTAGCACCATAAAGCTTCCAGAAGAAAATGTAAGAAAACATCTTCAAGACTTAGTCATAGGAGGTAGCTTCCTGAACTTTGCACCTAAAGCACAAGCTACAAAAGAAAAAATAGAGAAATGGGAACTCCTCAAAAATAAAATGCTTCTGTACTTCAAAAGACTTTGTCAAAACAGTGAAGAGTGAGCCAACTCAATGGGAGAAAATATTTGGAAATCACTTATTGGACAATGGTTTGATTTCCTGTATATAACAAAGAAATCATACAACTCAACATTAAAAGAACAAACAATCCAATTATAAAATGGGCTAAAAATATGAATAGGCATTTTTCTGAAGAGCAAATACAGATGGCTCAAAAGCACATGAAGAGATGCTCATTTTCATTGGCTATAAAGGAAATGCAGACCAAGACTACAATGAGATACCACCTCACACCTATAAGAATGGCTACTATTAAACAAACAGGAAACCATCAGTGTTGGAGAGGATGTGGAGAAACTGGGACATTTACGCACTGTTGGTGGGAATGTATAATGGTGCAGCCACTATGGAAGACCGTTTGGCATTTCCAAAGGAAAGTTAATATTGAGTTGCCCTAGGTCCCAGCAGTAGCACTACTTGGTATATACCCAGAAGAGCTGAAAGCAATGACACAAATAGTCATTTGCACACTGATGTTCATAGCAACATTATTCACAATCGCCAAAAGATGGAAACAAACCCAATGCCCATCAACAGACAAATGAATCAACAAAATGTGATATATAGATATGATGGAATATTTATGTCTTGAATATTAAGTCCTGAAGCACATGACAAGATGGATGAGCCTTGAGGACATAATGCTGAGTGAAGTTAGCCAGACAGAAAAGGATAGATATTGTATGATTCTACTTTTATGACCAGCATAAGGATATAATCAGAAGCTTATATTACAGAATATTGGGGACTTAGAGATACAAAGAAGCTAGAGACGGGTGAACTGTTAGCTAATGGGTTGAACTCCAATGTAAGGGAATAGATAGGAGTGAAGGTGGTTCACTAGTGGGTCTACAAGCAGTATTACCATATTGAAGATGAACTAGATTGAAAGGGGTTGTATAGACCTATGTGTCCTACTAATTAACACTAGAAATATGAATTAGTTCTCGCAAGGAATACTTCAAAGATATGATTCTTGTATAAAGAGTGTTTAAGTCCAGGGCACAGGGGAAAAGCTGGTACAGCATGCTATGAGCTATGTTCAAAAGGGAACCATCAGCACTACCACAGCAACAGTAGAGGTAAATAATGGGGGGAGGGACAAGAGGTAAGAGGAGGTTTAGATTTCCTATTTGGCGAGAGTGTGTCTATTGGTTTTCTTTCTCTTGGGAACAATGAAATTATCTAAAATTGAGAACGTTGCTGGACTGTGGTCTTTGGGCTCTCTACGTGATGCCTGATGAATGCAGGTGGCTGAAGGATGCACTGACGGAGAAGTAGATAAGTGAATGATGGTATATACTTATGAACAAAAGTTGTGCTGCTACAAAAAGAGATGAAAAGCATCACTTGCTGAAGCCTGAAAAAATTGGACGCTCCTAGTCTCAAAACCATGAGCCAATAAATTCCCATTGTTTAAGCCAACCCATTGTATGGTAGCAGTCAAGAAATTAAAACCCCCATTTTATTTTCCCCAGTTTTTTTCTGTTCTCTGCCACACCAGAGGAAAGAACGGTTATATATTAGTGTGTGTACAGTCTGTTCATAATCTTAGAAAAATTTCTATACGTATGTAACATGCCTATTACATAAATGAAATACATTCACTCCTGACATCCCTTCCAAGCCCAAGTCATAAGATCTATCATTTTAAACATTCCATTATTAATAGTGAGTAGTAATGGAGCCAAATCCATTCACAGAAGCAAAAGAAAAATGGACAGATGGAGGGACTCTGCATAAATCTTCCCTAACTTGAATACACCAGCTCCATATTTCTTACCCACCCACTTTCATGCAGGTTGTCAAATCCAGAATTGGCCATACAGATTTGTCTTCAAGATTCAGGTATCTGTTTGATTGTAGAACAATAGGAAATGGTCAAAGCAGCCTTCACTGCTGATCAAGGCACAGCCCTGCTTTCTCTGCGGCAGATAATGATGAGATGGCCAGGATTATAACAAGTAAGAGGGGATTTGTACTGAAGTATAAGTTTTAAAATATTCTTACTGGTATTAAATCAGCTGACTGTGGTCTGTTACATCATTAGAAGTGCCTCTAATTACACAGCTGGACCATCCAGTTTGAATCCCATCACAGCAAAATTCCATTGAATTGTTTTACTTAGTTTGCTTTCTCGCTTAATTTTCTCAAATGATTTTCTACTGCTTAGAATCCAGAGTTCTTGGTTGGCAATCAAGGCCACACACAAGCCTTCCCAGTATTTCCCTCTACATTCATACTATTTGTTGCATTCATACTATTTATTTGCTGCATAGATAAATCCAAGATCGTTTCAAGATGCTCAATACTACTTGGAGTATCCTCCATCTTCCCTGCTCTCTACATTTCTGCACACATCAGCTCTTTTCACCCCAAAAGTCTTCCAAGCTTTTCAGCTCCATTTGAACTGTCATTGCTTTCATGAAAGATTTCCTCAGTCACTAAAGGAGGTGAGATTTCTCTGTGCTCTGAAGTTCCACTGTGCTTTCTTTGTAACTCTTTCACTGTGTTTATCACAGTCTGTTAATGACAGCCAGGTGTATGTTGTCTTCTCCTTACCAAGCTATAAATTCCCTGAGGATGGCAGAAGCTTATAAAATACATTTTGCATTAAATTGACATTGTTTAATACTGCAAATGGTATCTGGAGACTGGGATCATGTGCTTTAAAAAACAATAAACAAAAAATCATCCAGAGCTTTTCGGCTCTGCCTTCTTATTTCCCAGCCCCCAAAAGGAAATAGATATAAGACTTCAGAAGCAAGACTTCACCTTCGCTTCCTCTACTATCCTGCAAAATGCCTAGTAAGTTAAACACCCTAATAAAATATTCTTTTCAGCTTCCAGTAAATAAGGTCTTGGTTTATAGGCGTTTAACCAACTACTTCACCAAGAGGTGTACAACCTTTGGGGTTTAAGACTCTTCATAAAAATAAGAGAAATAACTTTGGGAGTGAGAAAAGTTGCCCAACAAGCAACCACAATGGCAACAAACCTTGGCAGCAGTGAACAATGGTGTCTAGAGATAAAATCCCTTATTCAAGATGAGCTAGGAGTGATGGCAGGGTTGAGGTGGTAGAGGGATGAAAATCAGAGGTCAGAGAAAAACACTTAAAGATAAACAGTATAAATATGTATATTGTCTAATAGAAGTAGATCACTATACTTAATATTGTTGCCAGAGAGAAAAACGTAGTAAAATTATGGCACAACCAAGCTATTAAGTCTGAATTTATCTGTATTTACATGGTTACTTTTAAGCTTCAAGAAGAAAATGTCTTTAATCAAGATATTTAGACCTGTTGAAAACGGAAAATATTTGTGCCACTGCTTCTGGAAAGCACGAACATGAATAAACTTCTTACATAATGGATGAGAAACTTTTTTTGATATATGAATGTTTTTTTTCTTTTGTTGATAGAAATTTGGCAGTCAACGTGCACCTTCCTTTACATACAAAGTCGCTCAATCAACCACTGGCCTTTTCCTACAATCTGGTAATCTGTATTCCCCCTAATAGAATAATGACAGGGATGTTTTCCTATGTGCAATACAAAACTAAGAAACAATGGGATACTTATTTTGGCTCAGAGACATTGGTCAAAGATCCCATCTATGTTTCCTCTTCATAAAAACCTGCTTACAAATTCATATCACTTTAAAAAGTCAAGCTGAGAGAGAACCATGATTTTGGCCTTTTTTTTTGGCTAAATGCTTTAATTTGGAGAATGCACAAAATTACTTTCAAAATTATTTAAAATAGCTCAGAGAACCCAAAGACCAGCCAAAACCTTTCAACCTCAACTTACTTCCAAAGATTGGTTGTTTATTCCAATTTAAATAGTTAAGAACTAGATGAATAAATTTCATACAGTTAGAATTCTCAATCCAAGTAACATCCTGCTTTCTAAAATGATTTTTTTTCTCCTCCATTTTTCCTAGCAAAGCAAAAAAAGTAAAGTTGAAACAAAATCAACCTAAGCATTCTGAAAAATATGTACCAAAAGTGTCTTCAGTGATCTTTTGTTTAACTAGGCAAGCTCTTTGGAAGATGGAAATCAATAGCAAGAAAAACTGTAAAGCTTTCAAAAAGTTTTGGAAAATTTTCAAAGAAGATAAAAAGCATAAATTGCTTTGTAAACCTGAAGTAAAATTCTAAATTATGCCAGTAAGCCAGTATATATAATGTTTGAAATTCCAAGACTAAGAAATATGGATTTTACACTGAAAAAATGTAAAAGTCTCATCAACTATAGTTTCATGGTATAGACCAAAGGTATCTTGGATCCAGGAAATGCTCTCATTTAATCTGAAAAGGGGAGACATGCTTCTTAATGCCCATTGTTGTGCAAAGGAGGAAAATCCACAGACAAAAAGAATAGAGAGAAAAAGGTTTGGGCCAGAACCAAGACCAAGGCAAACTCAAGAAAAGCTGACGATTCTTGCAAGAGGATTTCTTCAGGCCAAGAGAACAACAGAACTCCTGACTATTTCCCTCAGCATCTCAACATTCATGCATTCAATTAGTTATTGGATAAGTATTTTGAACTCCTATTATATGCTACACAGTTTTCAGGGTGCTTGCGATCAGCGGTAAAGGTCTCTGATCTCATGGAACCAACATTCAACGGGGAGAAAACTTGCAATAAAAAGTAACAAATAAGTGAAAAAGAAAACATATGGGGATAAATGTTATAAAGAAAGCCTATAGAAGGATGTGATAAAGAGGGATGGGGAGGGGCTGACCTAGATGATTCATATGACAGGGGTCAGGGAAGTTCTGGTAGCAGAGTTGGGACCTCAGTAACAAGAAGAAGGCAGGTATACCAAAATGTGAGGGCAAAGAATTCTTGGAGAGGGATGATTCCTTTAACCGGCTAGCCCATAGCAAGAATATCAGTGTGGCTGGAAGTTAGTAAGTGAGAAGAGAAGGTCAAAGAGGTCAGGAGGACCAAAGCTTAGGGCCTTGTAAGAATGGTAAGGAGTTTGAATTTATTCTGACTGCAGTGGAAATCACTGAAGAGTTTTTTAAAAATGAATTATATGACCTGTTTTTTTAAAAAAAAGATCTGTGGGAATGATGAAGTATAGGGAGATAAGTTGAAATAGAGAAACTATTGCAATAGAACAGAAAAAAATGGAGACAGCATGGGTAGGGTGATATGTATAAGGAGAGAAATGGATGGAGTTATATGTGTTTTAAAGGTAGAGTTTACTGGACTTGATGACTTGGACAAGAGAACTGAGGAAAAGAGAAAAATTATAATGATCTTGGGCTTAGCCACAGAGTAGCTGGTGGAGTTATTTACTGAGATGCAGAGGACCCGGGAAACAGTTTAGGGGAGGATTTAAGAGTTCTTTTTATCCATGCTGAGTTTGCCTATTAGGTATCCAAACAGAAATTTGAAAGAGGCAGTTGAGGTATACAAGTTTGGAACTGAATGGAGAGGCCAGGCCCAAGGCATAAACTCAGTGGCATATGGATGACATTTAAGGCCATGGAACCCAATGGGATATCCTAGGGAGACAGCCTTAAAGAATGATGAGGATGAAGTCCTGGCATCTGCAACCTACAAAGGGAGAGCAGAAGTAGGAGCCAGCAAAAGAGACCAAGAAGGCAAATCGTTAGTTCAGAACCATCCCCCAAAAGCATGATGTCAAAGATGTCAAAGAAACAAGTATTTTTATAAAGGAGTAATCAACTCTCAACTGTTACTAAAAGGAAGGCCAAGATAAACACAACCACATACTCTGCACATCTATATCACCGCAGCTATAATCACTATCATCAGCGTCATCATTATCATAACCAACAGTTGTCAAGCACTGCCTATGTGCCAGGCAATACACTAAGTACTTTACTGAACTATCTTACTTAATATTCACAATGGCTCTTATGAGATAGGAACTTTTATCATCCTTGTTTTACATATTAGCAAGCTAAGACATACAGAGATTCGTTTACATACCAAGTGCCCTGAAGTTTAATTAGAACCTAGGCAGTCAGACTTCAGCATTCAGTCCTTATCCTTTACCCCACATCAGTGCCACTCCAAGTGTGGGTTCATACTAGAACTACTTGTTACTGAGACTGTAATGATATAAATATAGAAATGAAGAATAAGCATTTAAAAACATTGTTAGAAATTTGACATTGCCACAACATTGAAATGAGGTGATGTGAAAGTAACAGTCCACAATGGATTGGAAAAGTTTTTAAAAAACAAATAAATCCTTTTACAAATATTATGAGAGAGTCTTCTATACTTTCTTAACAATTCCCACAAACTTCCAAAAAGAAAGAATTTCTTCATGAAGTCTTTCCTGGCCAAAAATTAGACCTCAGACCTACTGATCCAGAATGATAGTGAGGGGCTAAACTAACCGCTTATCTCCTGGTCACCTGTCCTCAGTTTAATCACTTATGATTGCAGAGACTTCGGTCATTGTAACTATGCTTTTGGGACTTGGGATAAAACAAGGAAATCTGGGAACAAAAGAGTATTTGTGCTTGTAAACACATAAAGTAGTTCGGGGGACATATGTTCAGTGGCCCGAATGACCTTGATGTTAAGAGCTACAGTTTCATTCCAGTTTGTTTTCCAGAATGGATAGATACGACCAGTTTCTCCTGTTTGAAAGCATAGAGGGAGTACATAATTAGAAGGGTCAGTACAGTGGGGTGTGGCTAGAAAAGGAACAACAAACAACTACCCATCCTCATGGGACCTCTGACTATTAATGCTAGAAAGCTTTTTCCTGTTCTTCAGTTGATTTTCACAAGATCACAAGAACACTGTATCTCTCCTCTTCTTAACTGCCACTTGATTCTTTCTTATATCGTAATGTATGCAATACCTATTTGAAGATTTGTCTTTTTCCCACTATTAACCTATAAGTGACTTCCTGGCAGAGACTGTGTCTTACTAATTGTTTTCCTCCCATTGCCACACAAATAATAGATGCTCAGTAAATGATAAATTCCCTGAGGTTGGCTGTGGCTTTATTAGCCAAACATTTCATTTACAGGTATAGTTTTGGTGCCCAAATAATATAATTCATTTGTTTTGGGGGATAATGGTAAGTCTTCAAGAATGTTTATGCTCTCTGTGCTATGCAAAAGAAAAGATAGATTCCAAGCAGTCATCCAAACTCTGGCATAAAGTCGATGCTCAGTAATGCTTGTTGAATGCATGCATGAATATCTGAATGGACAAATTTATGAACAAATTCCAGCAAGAATGACTGTACCCATAGCCATTTAATTCATATGACAGTGAATGAATTAAATTCTAAATACTAAAGGCCCAGTAATAAGTGCTACAGATTCAATGTTGAGTAAAAGAGATATGGGTCCTGCCATAATGGAGTTTTCAATCTAGTAAGGGGGCAGATGTTACTGAAGTGACCATACATATGTGAAGTTAGAATGGTAAATAGCTTTACTAATCACCTTAACTTGCTTAAGCTTCCATTTTTATGCAGAAAACTACAAAGAAGAAACAAAAACAACTAAGATAAGTTGACCAACAACCTTTGTGGTGCTACCTCAATGGGAAAGGAGGAACTGTGATAAACAAGTCATGTTTACACCAGCAAGACTGCTTATGTTCACCAGATAGGCCCATTCCTACACAGAAATTCCACCTGGGTAGTGTTTTGTAGATTTAGAAATCATGACCCAAGGATATTCTGCCCCAAACAATTTACATAGCTCACATCTTCCTTGTCCCCACCTCCCCATTCTCCCATACCCTTTCTTTGTTCTAAGCAGCTATGTAAACTGCTTCCCTGCCACTTTGTTTTGTGCAGCAACTTTCTTTAGCTCTGCTCCACATGCATGCCACTTAGCTCAATAAACATATTCTGCACTTCCATTTTCAGAGTCTGCGCATTCTGTTCTGAACTCAATAATACATGTTTTTATAAGTGCTATGAAGGAAAATATCATCTAGTATGAGAATCATGGAAGGCTTCTTTGAGAACTGCCTGAAAGAAAAGGTCAACTTTATTTAAAATGAGGATGAAAATAATCATGTAGTCTTTTTAGAAACCAGGCCTGTATATAAAGAACAAATTGGTCAAGAAAGGTAACAGTTGATGATAGCTGAAGTTACAGCTTGGTAATTGGGCATGGTTACTGAGAGAATATGTGGAATTTCCCTGTTTAGTAACATTTAAAATAAACAAGAGCTCTTTATGTTTGTCTTGATTGCGTGTGGTCTCCACACAATCAAGACAGAAGACAGAAGGATATACTCAATGAACTATATATGTCTTCTGCAGACATTCCTTACCTGATTCTTTTACTAGTCCTAAACACTTCAAATGTAACAGCTCAGCTAGTTTTCTGAGGTGCACCAGGAAAAAGAGAAATTTACTTTATGAGCTGAAAAACAGTGCATCCCCTTTATTCTCCCAAAATGCAGGAAAAACAGCAGAGTGAAATTTTGGTCAAACTATTCAAAAAGTTTTGGGCTAAGGAAAAGCATGGAAAAATTCAAGCCCAAAGGAGAAATTTCCAGAAATTTAAAAGCAAGTGAAAACAGAGGGTTATAACAGTTCAGTTTTTGCTGCCAGGAACAAAGTATATATGATATTATTTATTGCTGAAAGCTTTTCAGAGAAGCAGCATCTGGTTTCAGTGAGGTCTTGCTTTCATCCCATCCAGCAGTTGGACTGAGCACTTCAGCACAGGGAGGTTAATCAATTTGCCAAGGTGACACAGCAAGCTAGTGACTTTTTTCCAGATTAGACCACAAGAGTCTCCTGGCTCCCTGGATGCCAAAAATAAGTCACATGACAGAGAGTTTAATACTTTTTTAATGACTCTAACTAGATTCTTCGGTTTTGATTTTTTATTTGTGTTTTTATTTTCAGAGTTCCAAAGAATCATTCATTCTCACTTTACCACATTTCCCCAGTGGGAAGATCAGATATCAACTTAGTTCCCCGTGAATGCCAAAACTCCTATCCCCTTCAGCTAGGATTTATTCATCTAGGTTGAGTGTGCTAATCGCAGAAGAAGTCAGAGAAATGTGAGGACCACTCACACTAGGACAGAGGAACCATCTAAAGGTAGCTAATTCTGAACAGAGCAGTTGGGCACTCTGCCTTGGTCATTCCAAATGTGACTCTCTGAGGCAGGGGAAAAGCTGGTGAAGATGAGATTAACGCTTCCAAAAGAAAGCACCCTAAACTTTTACCTCCTTTGAGCCATTTTCTCTACCATACAGCACCCTGATTAGAGAAAATGTGTTCCTCCATGCCATTTGCATATATCAGCCATACCAATGGGAGAAAAGGACGTTCTGTTGTGCAGGCAGAGCTTATATCCCAAGAAAAACATGTTATTTGAGGGGTTTTTTTGTTGTTGTAAACAATGATAAAACTTATTTAAAAACTTTGACATTAACTTAATAGATACTCAGGTTATATACCAATCACCATCTTTTTGCTCCCATTATGTATGTGTGCATGTGTATGTGTGTACACAATAAATCATTAGTACCATGAATTCAGAAGGCCATTTAGGCACTTTTAGGGAAAACAGAGAATGGAGGAGAGAAAAGAAAAAAGAGTATAACCATTCTTTTTTTGTTTTTGCATGGGCAGGTACCAGGAATCGAACCTGGGTCTCTGGCATGACAGGTGAGAATTCTGCCACTGAGCTACCATTGCACCGCCCTAACCATCCATTTTTACATCTTAATTTCAAGCAGATGGATGCCAATCTAACATAAGAAGAACATCAAACTGAGAGAACTGAGCCAGCTGGTCGGGTGAATGACGATGGCATAGATTAGAACAGCCAAAAGAATATCAAGAAGGGCACAAGACCTCATTTGATAAGAATATCCTGCAATGTCAATAGGCAGGGCATGGCATCAAGAGAAAACAAGCAAGATTTTGGAGTCCACAACAATGTCCAGAAGTCATGCTGATTTAATAACTAAAACACAGGTCTACTATGAGTGATGCCAACCTAACTTCACTTTCAGTCCATATGAGCAATATCACTAGGGAACATAAGACAATTTTGTTACAATGGGATTTAGGAAACATTTGTTTAAAATTTATGCAGATGTCAAAACACTACATGAATGCAGAAAATTTCACTTTATTCTTTGCTTACAACATGACTCTTTTTTAGGTGTAGCAGAAAAGAAAGCCTTAGCCATAAAGAAATGCCTAAGCATGTGGACATCTGAAGCATATGGACTGATGCTCTGGTTTATATAAGCATGCCATTTGCCTTTAACTTATTATTCCAAGGGATAGCCATACTAACTTTTTGAGGGAGAGTATCAGATAATTATCTGTCATGTTATTATGTGAGCATTTTTTATTTTTAATTTTTGTTCTACTAATAAATAAGACCTAAAATGTCCCCTTTTAACCACATTCATATATATATACAATTCAGTGCTGCTAATTATACTCACAATAATGTGCTACCATCATCATCACCTTACATTTCCAAAACTTTATAATGAAACTAAACAGAAGTTCTGCATAAATTAAGCATCAACTCCCCATTCTCTATCCCCAATCCAATCCCAGTATTGGGGGTAACCCATGTTAGACTCTAACTCTTGAGTTTGCTTATTTAGTTCATATCATTGAGATCATAAAATATTTGTCCTTTTGTGTCTGGCTTATTTCACTCAACATAATGTTCTCAAGGTTCATCCACATTGTCCCATGTATCAAGACTTTTATGGCTAAATAATATTCCATTGCATATATCACATTTGTTTACTCATTCATCATTATGAACATCGGTGCATAAATATCTGGTCGAGTCCCTGCTTTCAATCCTTCTGGGACTAATACCTAGCAGACGGATTGCTAGATCATATGGTAATTCTGTACTTAGCTTTGTGAGAACTTGCAGACTGTCTGACACAGGAGCTGCACTGTTTTACATTTCCACCAGCAATGAATAAGTGTTCCTATTTCTCCACATCCTCTTCAACACTTGTAATCTCTCATTTTTTAAAAAAATAGTGACCATTCCAGGGGGTGTGAAATGATATCTCATTCTGTTTTTCATTTGTGTTACCATAATACGTAGTGACTTTGGGCATCTTTTCATGTGCTTTTTTTTTTTTAGCTATTTGTATACCCTCTTTGAGGAAAGATATATTCAAGTCTTTTGCACATTTTTAATTGGTTGTCTGTCTTTTTATTGTCGAGCTGTAGGACTTCTTTATATATTCTGGATATTAAAATGTTATCTGCTATGTGGTTTCCAAATATTTTCTTCCATTGTGTATGCTGTTTTCTCATTTTTGCAACAAAGTCCTTTGAGGCAAAAAAGTTTTAAATTTTGAATGGATCCCATTTACCTATTTTTTCTTTCATTGCTTGTGCTTTGGGTGTAAAAGTCTAAGAAACTATTGCCTAACACAAGATCCTGAACATGCTTCCCTATATTTCTTCTAGGAGTTTAAAGTCCTGGAGCTTATATTTAGGTTTCTGATCTATTTTGAGTTAATTTTTTACATGGTATGAGATAAGGGTCCTCCTTCTTTCTTTTGCATATGGATATCCAGTTCTCCCAGGATCATTTATTAAAGCAATTATTCTTTCACAGTTGAATGAACTTGGTAACCTTGTCAAAAATCAATTGGTTATACAGTGAGGGTCTCTTTCTGAACTCTCAATATGATTCCATTCGTCAATATAGCTATCCTTGTGCCAGTACCATGCTGTTTTGACCACTGTAGCTTTGTAATAAGTGTAAGTCAGGAAATGTGAGTCCTCCAACTACATTCTTTTCAAGATGTTTTTGGCTATTCATGGTTACTTAACCTTCTAAAGAAATCTGTAAATCATTTTGGTAGAATTGACATTCTAATGATTTTTAGTCTTCCATTCCATGAACTCAGAATGTTCTTCCAGTTATTTAGGTCTTTGGTTACTTTTAACAATATTTTGTCATTTTCTGTATACAAATCCTTTAAATCCTTGGTTAAATTTATTCTTTTAGTTCCTATTGTAAATGGAATTTTTTCTTGATTTCCTAATAAGATTCCTCATTACTAATGTATACAAACACTACTGATTCTTGTATGTTGATCTTGTACCCAACCAATTTGCTGAATTCATTTATTATTAGTTCAAGGGGCTTTGTTGTAGTTTTGGGACTTTCTATATATAGAATCATGTAATCTGCAAATAGTGAAATTTTTACTCCTTCCTTTCCGATTTGGATGCCCTATTATATCTTTTTCTTGCCTAACTAGTCTGCCTAGAACTTTCAGTACAATGTTGAATAACAGTGGTGATAGGAGGCATCCTTGTCTTCTTCAAATCTTGGAAAGTTTTTTTGTCTTTCACCATTGATGATGTTAGCTGTTTTTGTTTGTTTGCTTGTTTGTTTTTCATGACCTTCTATTCCTATTTACCAAGTGTTTCGATCAAGAAAGGATGCTGGATTTTGTCAAATTTTTCTGTGTCAACTGAGGTGAACATGTGGTTGTACCCTTCCTTTTGTTAATGTGGTATAATATATTGATTGATTTTCTTAAGTTGAACTACCCTTGAATTCCTGGGATAAAAGCCATTAAATCATGGGGTATATTTCATTTAATGTGCTTTAGGATTTTGTTTGCCAGTATATTGTTGAGGAGTTCTGCATCTATATTCATAAGAGAAATTGGCCTGTAATTTCCTTATTTATCTGGCTTTGGAAATATGGCGATACTGATCTCATAGAATGAGTTAGGTTCTATTCCATCCTCTTCAATTTTTTTGAAGAGTTTGAGCAGAATTGGTATTACTTCTTCTTGGAATGACTGGTAGAATTCACCTGTGAAGACATTTGTTACTGGGCTTTTCTTTGTTGGGTAGTTTTTAATGATTGATTCAATCTCTTTACTTGTAATTGGTCTGCTGAGGTGTTCTATTTCTTCTAGAGTCCGTGTATATTGTTCATGTGTTTGTAGGAAGTTTTCCATTTCATTCAAAATGTCTAGTTTGTTGGCATAGAGTTGTTCATATTTTGCTCTTACGATCCTTTTTATTTCTGTAGAGCCAGAAAAATCTCAGTAATGTCCCCATTCTCATTTACAATTTTTAAATTTGAATCCTCTTTTTTTTTTCTTTTTCCATCTAGCTGAAGGTTGGTCAATTTTATGGATCTTTTCAAAAACCAACTTTTGGTCTTTGTTAATTTTCTCTGCTTCTCTTATCATCAGTTTCATTGATTTATGCTCTAATTTTTATTATTTCTTTCCTTCTGCTTGATTTAGGATTAGTTTCAAGTTCTTTTTGTAATCTCTCCAGGTGTGCAGTTAGATCTTTGATTTTAGCTGTTTCTTTTTCCATGTAGGTGGTTAGGATTATAAATTTCCCTTTCAGCAATACCTTCACTATCACCTTCACTACATCCCATAAGTTTTGACATGCTATGCTCACATTTTCATTCATTTCAAGATATTTAATGATTTCCCTTGCAACTTTTTCTTTGATCCACTGATTTTGTTTACGAATGTGTTATTTAACTTTCGTATTTTTGTGGATTTTCCAATACACTTCTGGTGTTGGTTTCCAGCTTCATTCCATTATGGTCAGAGAAAACGCTTTGCATAATTTATTAAGACTTGTTTTGTGACCCAAACTGTGGTCTATCCTAGAAAACTGTCCATGTGCATTTGAGAATACATATATATAGACACACACACACATACACACGCATATATATTCTGCTGTTTTAGGGTACAATGTTACATAAATTATGCTATCATTCATGTTCTCTGTTTCCTTATTGATCTTCCAACTAGATGTTCTATCTACTGATGAAAGTAGTATGTTGAAATATACAACTATAATTATAGAGGTGCCTGTTTCTCTCTTCACTTTTTCTAATATTTGCCTCATGTATAATGGGTCACGGTGGCTAGCTGCAAAAATATTTATGATTGTTACTGCTTTTTTTGGATTGCCCATAGTATTAATATATAGTGTCCTTCTTTGTCTCTTGTAACAGCTTTTGACTTAAAGTATATTTTGTCTGATATTAATATAGCTACACCAGCTCTTTTTGGTTACTGTTTCCATGGAATATCTTTTTCCCTCTTTTCATTTTCAACCTATTTATGTGGTTGGGTCTAAGGTGAGCCTCTTGCAAACACCATATAGGTGGATCATACCTTTTCTATGTGTTCTGCAAATTTATGCCTTTTGATCGGGGAGTTGAATCCATTAACATTCAGTGTTATTACTGTAAAGACAATATTTACTTCAGCCACTTTGTCCTTTGGTTTTTTGGTTTGTTTCTTTGCTTGTTTTAACATGGGCAGGCACACGGAAATGAACCTGGGTCTCTGGCATGGCAGGTGAGAACTCTGCCACTGAGTCACCCCACCATTGCCTTGTCCTTTGGTTTTTATGTCATATCTTTTTCCCCCTCTTTTTTCCTTTACTGCAACCTCCTTTTCTGTATTGTTGGTGTTTTGTGAATTATCTGACTTGTCCCTTTCTCATTTCTGTTTCTGTCTTTTTTTTTAATACGATGTATGGCGGGGTCACATTTCATTATTTTTCCATGTGAGTATCCCATTATTGCAGCACCATTCGTTGAATTTTTGTTTTTTGCTTGTTTTGCTTGCTTGTTTGTTTTTGGGGAAGTGCATGGACTGGGAATTGAACCCGGGTCTCCCACATGACAGGTGAGAATTACTGAACGACCCTGGCACCCCATTTCTGTCTTTAAAAAAAAATAATTCCTTTGTGGTTACCCTAGGGTTTATGTTATACAATCTACATCTATATACTAATTTGAAAAGATACCAACTTAGCTTCAATTAAATACACGTTTTCTGCTTCTATGTCCCTCTGTATCCCCCTTTATGTTGATTTTGTCCACTGTGGTAGTTAGGTTCAAGTGTCAACTTGGTCAGGTGATGGTGCCAGTTGTTCTGTTGTTGCAGAATTAAATCATCAGCCTATGAAATTCATCTGTGCCTGATTATACCTGCAGTCAGCTAAGGGCAGTGCCTTCTGCAATGAGTGATGTTGAATTTAATGACCTGGAGGTATAAAAGAGAGAGGGCAGAAGGGAGCTCAGAACAGCCCAGGAGAGCTCAGCAGCAGCCCAGCACACTACAGCTTAGTGCTCACAGCCAACTCAGACCCAGATGTTTGGAGATGCAGGAAAGAAACACCCTTCCAGAAAACTGTTTGAACCCAGAAGCCGGAAGAGAGGGCCAGCAGACCTCACTGTGCGCCTTCCCAAATTAATAAATTTGTAACTAAATAAATCCCTTTTATAAAAGCCAGTCCATCTCTGGTGTATTACATTCCAGTAGCCTTAGGAAACGAAAACACCCACTTTACCACTTTATATTTTGAATGTCCATGATCAGGATAGAGACCTTTTGCTTGTTCAATTTTATTCTGACTCTTACAGGAATTAAAAAGTAAAGTTTATATTAAAGACAGTACTGTTTGGTTTTGCATTTACCCTTTTAGTTATATTTCTTTACACTATTTAAGTCATGTGCTCTTGTCTCTCTCTTTTTTTTTTTTCAACATGGAAGACTCCCTTTAGTAATTCTTGCAGGACAAAATTCTTGTAAGGCTTTTGTTAACGAACTCTCTCAGTTTCTGTTTATCTGTGAATATTTTAAATTCTCTGTCATCTTTGAAGGACAATTTTGCTGGATAAAGAATTTTGGGCTGGCAGTTTTGCTCTTCTAGCACTTAAATCTATCATACCACTGCCTTCCCAATGCTTGGTTTCTGATGAGAAATTGGCACTATGACTTACTGAAGATCTCTTGTATGTAATGAATGATGTTTCTCTTGTTTCTGCTTTCAGAATTCTCTCTTTATCCTTGGGGTATTTGACATTCTGATTAGTATGTGTATCAAATTAGGATAATTAGGATTCATTTTGGAATATGTTGCTCTTCTTGGACGTGCATATTTCAATTTGAGCCATTATTTCCTCAAATATTCCTTCTGCCCCTTTTCCCTTCCCTTCTGGGACATCCATAAGGTATACATTTTTGTGCTTCACACTGTCATTCAAATCCCTAAGACAATGCTCAATTTTTTTCTCTTCTTTTCTCTCTCTCTTCTTCTGATTGTACATTTTCAATTGTCCTGTATTTTGGTTCCCTGATTCTTTCTTCTGCCTTTTCAAATCTGCTATTGCACCCCTCTAGTGTATTTTTAATCTCTACTATGTGCCATTCATCCCCATAATTTCTGTTATCATTTCTTTTTTATACTCGCAAATTCTCCTTTTTTGCTCAATACATTGTTTTCTTAATATCCTTTAGCTCTATATCCATATTGTTCTTCATCTCCTTGAATTGACTGAGAAAATTTGTTTAAATTTCTTTGATTGTTTGTTTCAAATTCCATCTCTCCTCTGAAATTTTAATTTGTCCCCTCAACTGAGCTATATCTTCCTGTTTCTTGGTATGGCTTGTAATTTTTGCTGACGTCTAGGCATCTTCTTATCTTGATGAGTTAACTCTGGAAGGCAGCTTCTCCCTCTTGTCTAGGGTTTTATTGTTGATTGGCTTTTTGGTTAAGTCTCTTCTTTGATGCTTGGTCCAACTTATTCTAGACCTTTAGAGTAGTCTATTTAACTGTTTAGATTTTCTCAGCTTTTCATGTGACCTTTGCTTCCTGTCTTATAGCAAGCAGTTCTGTTTAAACTCCCATCCCCCTTTTTTTCTGCATCTGGTTTCCTCTCTATTAGGATAACCTGCCCTGGAGAGCCGGATGGAGTAAATCCAAAAAGAAGGGTCACTGCAGAAAAGTCTGTTTTGTGTTTACGTGATCCAGCCAACAGAAATTGGATTGAGTGAGCATATCTTTTGCCAGCAGTTCTGTTTCCCTATTCCCCCACCTCCAGGGTTGGGGGACCCCTTTTGTATGTGGTGTAAAGGCTTGTTCTCTGCCCTGGATCTCTGTGGATTTCAGTCCCTGAGCCTGGATATATGTGGGGTTCTAATTTTCTGATGGGAGTGGCCCTGTAGTCTGTGTCCATGGTGGGAGGGACCCAGACCACTGCCTCTGCATGACTCCTAAGTAGGACAGGTTCAAGCAATGGGGAGGGAAATGGACTAGCAGGTTCAGGATGGAAATTTCCTACCTGATAGTTTTTTTTTTTTTTGATTCAGTGTTTGTGGAGTCTTTCTCCAGTCTCTACTATTCTACAGAGTTCTAGGCAAGTGGCACTTTGTCCTTTTATTTACTGATTCTTTTGGGAGGCATTATTAGGGGATGTCATATCACCATGTTGACGAAGTCACCCGCCATGCTAATTTTAATAGTGTACTTATTCACTCAACATTTTTTGAGTGCCTAATATGTGTCAGGTACTTATTTAGGCCCAAAGATTATAGCCATTAATAACATAGCCATAAACCACATCCTTACTCTCATGGAATTTCCAACCCAGCAGCTGTATTTTATTTCAAAGTTCAGTTATTTTTGTTTTTATATAAAATCCATTAAGTTTGAGTTTTAAAAAGGAAACCTCCATCTAAGGAAAATTTTAAGCTATCATCGACTTTCTAAAACTTATTTTCTCAATTCTTTAATTGGTCCATTGGCATTAAAATCATAGTTATTTTCTTTCTTAGAGCAAAGAACAATGACATGATAAAAGCATTCTCTTTTTTTTTTTTTGCTTAGAGAAGATGGGTTTCCAAATAAGAAATGGCTAATAAGTTAACAAGTAGACTTGGCTACTACATTCCAAATTTGATGTTGTATCAAAATCAGGGAAGAGAGATTGAAAAAGATGTCTCCAAATATTAAACTTAATCCTTTTTTCACCAAAAAACAAAAACTAAAACAACAAACCCTGACATCCCTAGCAAGCAGTGATAAATAATCATCAATTCAGGCAACCAAATGCAAACAAACAGGTTTTCAAAGTTTGCCCAAGCACCTGCCAATAAAATCCCCTGACTGTGCCAACAGGGATCAGTCTGACCTCAGGGGACACCAGGCAATTGTCCAGAACATAAAGACAACAGTTGTACACTTTTGCTTCTATATAAGCTCCAATCGTCTCTCGTTAAGCTCCAAGGTTTGCAGTCATGTGAGTGTACCTATATAGCTTTTCTTTGGAAAAAAATTAGGAATTGGCCATTCTATACTTCGGATACTTCCACTTTCTTTCTTTCCATTCCCCCTCCCCTCATTTCCTCTCTCCTTTCCTCTCTTCCTTCCACTCTTTCTCCCCTGCTTTCCCTCTAGGCCCAGATAACGTGTCTAAGCTCTTTACATGATTTTTAAAAATATTTTTATTAAGAAATATTCACACATATACAGTCCATCCATCAATGGCCAACAATATCATCCCATGGTTGTGCATTCATCACCATGATAATTTGTAGAACATCACTCCAGAAAAAGAAATAAAAAGAAAAAAGAAATAAACTCATACATCCCATACTCTTTACCCCTCCCTCTTGTTGACCACTAGTATTTCAATCTACCCAAATTTTTACCCTTTATCCCTGCCCTCATCATCTACTTATTTTTTATCCTTATTTTTCTTACTCCTCTTCCATACCCTGGATAAAAGAAGCATCAGACTCAAGATTTTCACAATCACACAGTCATACTGTAAAGCTATATAGTTATACAATCATCTCTAAGAACCAAGGCTACTGGAACACAGCTTAACGGTTTCAAGTCCTTCCCTCCAGCCACTCCAATACACCATAAACTAAAAATCCTTACGTGTTTTATCTCTTTTGAACTTCACAAAGCCTTTTGAAGAAGCTCTTCAATCATCTTATATTGCAAAAGGGGACTCTGAAGCCCAAGGTTACACTACTGAGAAATAGCCAAGCCAAGATTCCAATCAGTTAGCCTAACTCCAAGTCCTTCAACCACCGTACTATATCACTTTTTAATTTTTGTTTTTGGCTTAAATGTTTTTGATAAAGGTGAACTGCTTTTCTGCGTTAAGTAGAAAAGTAATAGTGATACGTAAGAAATGAATCTTAATCTCTGCTCCAATTAAGAAAAATCTAACAAATTCTCACTTCAGTGAACGATTAAGATGGTTATTAAGGTGCTAATTAACAGAGTAATTTGTTAAGGTTTTATGTGGCAACTGTACTGGTTTTGGCCTTTTTCTTCTTCCATATGACACATTAACAAAAGTCAGGCTCAAATACCAGTTAGAGGTTAAAATGACCCAAAGAAAAGAAAATTAAATAATAATGACAGAAATCAAACCTATTATGTTACAGTTATTCTCTGTGCCCCCTCCAAAAATAAGCTAAATAAAGTCTTCGTTGCTATTAAAATTTATGGTTGCTATCCATTTCATGGATCAAGAAGAGCTGCCAGTGGCCTCAGTTCTTAGAGTTAAACTAAACAACCTGATGTAGAGACAGTGAAAATATTAGCTCCTACAAGGTCTGAAGATCAAAACAGGCGATTATAAAACTGTAGAGATGGAAGGGTTGCTACTATACTTTTTTCCACTGAGAGTTTTACAATTCAACTCTATTCTAATTGGTTCTATAAGGGGACCACCCACTAAATTTTCTCCAGCTAAATAAACATCTTGAGTGGAGAGAAGTGCAAACTTTTTGGCTTACTTTTTTATATCCACTCTTATTCAATATTGAATTCCAACAGGTCAAAGACTAAATTCAATGGAGTAAAAACTGTGATCTCAGTTAAGCCTTACCACCAAATACATGAAATCATTTGGTTACCATTTAACTTGTGCACACCATCACTTTTCTCACCTCTGAACAACTCCTTGGTCAATAGAAGCCAACTCTATTTAGATGATACAGAATATAGTAACATTGATCTAATGGGCAAAAATGCAGCAGCTTTAAATCTGATTCCATTGGTAAACTGACAGTTTTTTAACAACAGGAAGAGAGTATAAAGGAAGATGAAGAAGGAAAGACATGTTAACAACAGTTATAAACAGCAGCTGTCTACATGAAAGACTTACTAGCCTCTGCCAAAATAAACGACAAGGAAAAGCGAACTCTGTTTTTAACAGTAAGGCAAACTTGCTTTCTGGATTTGCAATCAATTTCCCTATGGGTCATTCTTTGGTTTTCTGGAAGGCACCAGCTTCAACTTCTCTATGGAACACTAATGAGATTTGGAATAAAGCAGCAGCTACCATGTACTTAGCAAACATCCCGAACATCTACTTTATGTAAGATACTGCATTTTGGTTAAGCATACATCATGCTTTATTACCTTGTGGTCTATGTATTATTTGCAATTTCAGGCTGGGTCTCCTGACAAAAGATGACTGCCCTCTCCTGGCCACCTTTTATAGGACCATTTGCTTTAAAATCTTAAGTGCCCCTATTGCCTGTCCTCCATTGTTCCTCCTCATTCGCGATGTCACAGACCCACAGTGAACTGCACTGTCTGGCTGGTCCTCAAAAGTCCAAACTTCTTTCAAATGTTGGAGATTAAGCAAAGGAAACCACACATAATTGCTTTATCAAACAAGAATGGGATCATAGTACTTATGAGGACACTCTATTAACCCTCCTATGACCTTTCCTACCTTCCTACCATTCTATAATGAGCACAGGCCTTCATCATTGTCCCCACCACAGCAGAGTTCCAGGGTTAAATCTGGGTATTACTAATCAGAGGCCTCAGTTTAGTCACTGTCCCACTCTCTTCCCATCTTACTTAGATCCTGCCCCAATTTTTCAACACCATTTCTCAAACCCAGTACCTGGTTCTGGGGAATTTTCCACTTCTGTTGGTCTCGGGTAATTCCACATCTCTGAATAATTTCTTTCTTCTTGCATCAAGAACCATTATGACCATAGTCATAGATGACTGGTAGTTTGCATAAAATCAAATAAAACTTGCTTTTGGGGTAATCATAAATTATAATAGGAGAGAAGAGTGAGAGGCTTGTTTATCAGAGGAACAAGGGTAGCAATCACATCAAGATGTAGACTATGAGTTTATCTTCCCCATGTGAATTCCTGCATCTAAGAGGTGACCTTGTCCCTGGGAGATTTGAAAAACAAAAACTGTCTGGAGACCTGCACCCAGAAGCTACTGGTAGGGAGCCCATGCAGATACCAAAACACAGGCATAAGTTGCATCCTCTGACTTTAGTAAACATTTTACTTTAGTTAGCCATTTGTCTTTAAGAACAATTCTGGTTAAAGGGGTACCCATTCTGATTAGGAAAAACAAATGCTGAGTGAAGTAAGTTTTATTTTATTTTGTTTTTCTAGTGGCTCATAAAATAATTTTTCAAGGACCTTTAGGACATTAAAGAATTTTTATATTGATCTCCAGTAATGTTTGCAGCCAATTCATCCTTAATCTGTAGAAATAAGGAGAAGGGGAAGAAGGGAAGACGGGAAGATAATATATATAAACTAAAGTCACAGACAAACCCAAATGTCTTTCATTAAATTTTAACCTCACTGTCACTAAGCCTTTTTATCAGCACTGCTAAGAAATAACCAATGTGACATATTACAACTTCATCTCATCTATCTCATTTATTTAGCCTCTAGTTTGGCTGCTGTAAGCTGTGAGGTAGCCAGAGGAAACTGTCCTCTATGAGCAGGAGAAAACTAGAGGCTGGATAATCCACAGCATCATTTCGAGGCTAAGCAAGAAGTTCCATATCTCTTATTACAGCTCTAGTAAATATAATACAGAGGTTTCAAGAGCACTTTTCTTCCAAATCACTGCTCCTACAAAAAAGAAATCTAACAAAAGAGGTAAGTTTCTTTGGATTAAAGCCTCGTGTCCACAATAATCATTTGATTAACTAAATTCAGGGTCATCAGTAAGTAACTTGCCCATCAATGACAGTGCTGAGACCCAGTTACGGTAGGCTACTGTTTTCATAAGCCTCACTCCTTAAGGGTTACTCCAATTCAATCTTATTTCCTTGATCACTTTTAAAAATTTCTGCCCAGAGCTATGAGTCCAAGACACCAAACCAAATACCTCAAACTGTTAAAAAAAAAAATGTGTTGTATGGGGGTGGTACCAACAAAAGCTGAACGGTGAATCAGAACCGTTAGAAGGAATGGAAGACAGTCCTGAGAAAGAGAATGTATCAAAGTATTTAATTCCAGTCAAAAACAATGACTGTCCACAGCACTTTTAGTAACAGCTTATAAAGCTATTAATAATGGCCAACTTACTAATCAAGTACAGAACCCTAAAATATTTGGATATAGAGTATGTTTTGCTGTTGGGGTAATACAGAAATGAAAATTGATAGTTTATTCATATATTCATTAAACTAATAGGCTTGTCTTTATATGCTAGGCAGTCATCTAGGTACTATAGACATGAGCATCATCTCTGGCCACATGAAGTTAATCGACAGTTTCATGGAGCCAAGGATTGACTAGGAGAGGTGGGAAGTGTGACATCATATCATTAAACTCTTTGATAGCTCTCTAGCTGGATTAAATCCAAACTCCTTGAGACCTAGAAACCTACTTTTCTCCCCATATACCAGCCTCCTTCTCCAATACCTAATTATTCTGTCATACCATTTCTTGAACATAGCCAGGTACCTGCACAATTCTGTGCCTTTAGACATATGTATCCCCAAAACCTCCCACATTTCTCTGTCTTAAGAACCGGTGCACCCACGGCCCAGCACTATCCTCATGCTCACCCTGGGGTAGCTTTGCCCGCTACCGTAAGGAGTCAGTTGCTATCTCCTTGCCCCTTTACACCTTCAGCACAAACCCATGCAGTGATTATCACTGTGGAATATTGGGATGACCTATTTTTTTTTTTTTTAACCATACACAGATACTGGTAAGGGCATTAAAAGACAATGTGTGCAAATTCCCATAAATACTGATTTTCCACAAACCCACCAGCAGCTAAATACAGGCTAATATCTGCAAAGCCTAGGGACTTAATGGTTAGCACAAGAGCTTGGGTTCTTGGAATAGGAGCAGAGAATGTTGATGGTGGAGAGGTGTATCGCTTTGTTTTTTTTTTTTTTCAGACAAACCCTTATAATAAAGTACCGAAATATCAAGGCACCAAATGTTTGGACATCACCATGGGAAGTGTGGTACGTATGAAGTAGCATGAAAGTCTGATGCATACCAAGGAAGAAAGGAAACCAGATTTGATTAATACCTCCCTCTGCCATCACACACAAAAACACATAACCAAAATCAGAAAAGGGAGATGAACAGTTCTTTAGACCAGAAGGAAATTCAGATGAGTTCCAATGGAGTTTGAATTTCATTTATCCATTTATTTATTCATTCAGCAAATATTTCCCACGGGCCTTCTACGTGCTGAACCCTGTTCTAACCACTGAAGATATAACAAAGAAAAACAAAAGAAGTGAACAAACAAAACCCCCCACAATTCCTGCCTTCACATATGTGGAGCTTATATACCCATAAATGTGGTCAGGCTATAAATGAGTAATATAAATATATCTGATGATGTCATCGGATGGTGAGGACTACAGAGTAAAATAAACAATGACATTAGGTAGGGAATGTTTAGATGAGGGTGAGCTTTTATACAGGCTAGTCACAGAAGCCGACACCATGAAGGAAAATTCTGAAAAATGATCAGAAAAAGATGAAGATGTGAGCTGTGAGGATATCTGGAGGGAAGAGCACTTCAGGTAAGGGGAACAGCAAGTGCAAAAGCGTAAGACAGATGCACGTCTGACACACTTGGGAAACAGCAAAGATGACAGTAAGTGAGAAGTACAATGTGTTCTGTTACAACATGCTTCTATAACAGCTGTTAGGTCATATGCTATTGGTAAATAGTGGGATAATGTTGGTATAACCTGGAAACAAGACTTGTCTTAGGCAAGAGAAGACAGCACAGCAGGTGTAGAACTATAACCTTCAGTAGGAAAGAAGAAAGCTCTCCGTTTGGAAGGTACACAGGTTGAAGTGATTTCAGCTCTATTTAAGAGAATTAAAAACGAGTATCGGCCTCTAGAGCTGTCTACCCAGAAATGTACAACCGCACTCCCTGTGACCCTTGGCTGCCCTACCTGGCACAGTTTTGGCCTCAAGGCAGATTGTCTAATGACCACCTCAGGGGCAACCCTACTGGCTCAGAGCTCCATTCATCTGCTTTGTCTCAATTCCCAAGCCAGTATCATTACCCTATTGTTTTGTGCATTTTTAATGTCCCTCAAGTAGCCTTCATCGAGTCTGAGCTGCTTGGCTATGCTAAGCATGTCCTAAGATATCCCTAAGCCCTGTTATTTCAGTGCACTCGTATAGAACACCAAGTTTTACAGGATTCATATAGAGCATTATAGCAGAAATAGCTGCCCAGGTGAAGTCATGCATTCCAGGAACCATATCATTGAAGGGCCTTACAAGCCATTATAAGGACTTTGGTGTTCATTATGATTGAAATGGGAAGGCACTAGAGGGCTTTGAGTGGAGGCATTAGATGATATGATGTACTGAAAACGGACTGGGGTACAGGTGGGATGAGCAAGTATAGAAACAGACAGATCAGTTAGGAGCCTTTACAATAATCCAGGTGAGAGAGGATGGTGGTCTGGACCTAGAAGATTTGCTGATGAGTTGTCTTTGGGAGACGAGACAAAAGCAAAGTCAAAGATGACTTCAACATCTTCAGTTGCCTGAGCAACTGAAGGATAGTGATGCACTAGCTGAGACAGGGATGACTGAAGGATGAGCCAGTTTGTGGTATGAATACATATTTGGTAACGTTAAATCTGAGACACCTAAAAGACATGTTAGTGGAGATGTCAACCAGGTAGTCGGATAGACAGAAATGTCTAGAATTCAGGGAGGAACTTCAGCGTAGAAATAAAGTTGGAAGTTTTCAGCATATAGACATTACTTAAAGCCAAGAGAGTAGATGAGATCACCAAGGGAATGAGTTTAGATAGAGGAAAAAAAGGTCTGATGCCTAATCTTAGAGGAGGACCCTCTGAGGTAGGAGGAAAATCTGGAAAGAGTGGTGTCCTGAAGACCACATGAAGAGGAATGAGTGACCAAATGGATCAAAGAAGATGAGGACTAAAAACAAACTACTGAATGTAGCAACTGGGATAGGGTGAGTATTTGTCCCAGTTGCTAAGCACAGTTAATGTCTGCAGTCCCAACACTCTCAAAAGCGATCTGGTTTGGATGATAAATTACATGGTGGGGCGGGCCACGGTGGCTCAGCAGGTAAGAACACTTGCCTGCTGTGCCCGAGGACCCGGGTTCGATTCCTGGTGCCTGCCCATGTAAAAAAAAAAAAAAATTACATGGTGATCCTAAAATGGATGGCACTAATAGTCTTGACAAAGGCACTGTCCATGGAATAATGTAGGAAAAACTTGATTACTGTAGACTGTAGATCAGCAATGAATATGAGAAGAAGAAATGAAGACATAGAGGATAGACAACTCCGAGTTTTACTGAAAAGGGGAAGAGAAGAATGGAGCAGTGGCTAAAGGAAAGCAAATAAGCTCAATGAAGACTTAATGTTTATTTTTTATAAGATTGACGAAATTACAGCATGTCTGTATGACTAGAATGATCCATTGGAAAGACAAAATAGGTAATACAAGAGAAATGGGAAAGAATTGTTGCAGTGATATCCCTGAGTAGAAAGAAAAACGGAATGCAAGTCCAAAAGGAGAGGTTTGTCTTAGAAAATCTCTATTAATGGATGGAAGGTAAAGTATATGGGCACTAATTCAGGTAGATGAGAAAATATGGTGATGGGAGCTTGTGTAATCTCTTCTGATTGCTTTAATTTTTTTTTTCACTAAAATAGGAAACAAGGCTATCTGAACAGACATCGGCTATGGAAAGTGCTAGAGATTTTAGGAGCAAAGACAAGTTATAAAATAATGTATAAAATAATTGCCCAGTAGAGAGGGAAAATGAATGGACTAGGGAAATAGATGGAGTCATCAGCCATTACTACGGGCTCAGTTGAAATTAGTGGCCATGCAGTTCTGCATTTTCTCCAGTCATTTGAGTTCTCAGAAAAAGTCACAGTGTAGGCCAAGAAGTAGATTTAAATAGAGTCGGGATTTTGTCAGGCAAGTATAATGAAGAAATAGAAATACAAAAAGTTATGAAAATGAACCACGGAATAAGATGTGAGGTAAAGATTTTTATTTCTCATCAGCTGCTAATTGTGCAATTGTCACATAGCAATTACAAGCCATAGATCCAACTTTCATCTGTGATGTCTTTTAACACTTTTGAAGAAAAAATTCTCTCTTTAAAGCTGATAAAACAACAATAATATAAAACACAAATTTCCTGTTTAGAGATCTATCCACAATAATCAACTCCTGATGTTTCCTGTAAGAGGACATCAATCCTTCCCTCAATTGATGACTCTAAAAGACAGTAAGACTGGCAAAAGTATGGGGACACTCCTAGAAAGGGAGGTGTGAAATCATTTGCCAGTCACTTTCATGTTCATGACTGCCCCAGGCATCATGACTTCTCGTATCCATTTCTAATTCTTTTGGAGAGATTCTCAGTGACTATTCTCTTTATTTTTTTCCCTTTGACCTTCTTTCATCGGTGAACTATATGACCTGCCCTCTCAGCCACATAACAATTTACATATCTGAGTGATGAGGCTAGGACAGGATGAACTGATCAGCAATTATCCTCATTGCCATCAGAAGCCGGGAAGAGCATTTGGAAGAAAGCAGATGCTCTCAAGACTGCTAAACAGAGATGATATGAGGTCAGGGCCCTGAATTCCTTGGAAAGACCATTCTTTTTTTGGCAGCTTGTGCCTTCCAAACCAACATTTCTTATCTGGGCTGGTTATTCTCTGTTTACCTTTTCTCACTACCCCAACAGATCCATTCTCCTTCTTTGCCCTGCTCTACATCTCAGGAGGCTGAATGGACAGTATCTCCAGGATTCCTTGCTGGCTGACTACCTGATGGGTTTGAACAATGGAGATCTGAGAGTTGAAAGAGCAGTCAGCGCAGTTCTTCCACACAACTCTGGGCTCTAGCAGGGGCTACGTCCCTCCATGATGCTAGCTTATGTTGCACAGGCCTTCCTCCGTGGCTCCTGCTTTCACAGCTCTATAGTAACAGCATCTCCTCACACTGTCCTTCCAGGCCCCAAAGTGTTAACAGTTTCCCCTTGCAGTTATGGTCTGAGTGCCCCAAATCCTTTGTTGGTGACCTTAACTTTGGTATATATATATATATAACTTCGGTATATACCACCCATACTTTGGTATATATCGCCTTCATTAAAGTTTCTTGAACCTTCTGAGTTAGATTCTGTTGCTCATCAGGATCTTGATTGATACATCATTCCAAGTTCCACTATGTATAATTTTTCAGCTGTACTTCAGTGCTGAAGCTGCAAGACTAGAGAAATACCAGAGGAAGGAAAGGCAAATCCTTAACATGTATAATATGCACATTCATTTACTTAGAGTAAATAGTAGACACAGAACGTTTTACTCTAAGAACTTCGGAAAGTCTTTAACAGGGAACTACATCTATAAGCAGCTTTTTTCTTTTTATTTTACAAAAGTTTCACTTGCAGAATCAAAGGATATATATAAAGGCTAGGGTCACCTTTGTTGAAATCTTTTTCTATTGATTTTAGGACCCCAAAACTAATCATTTGATGACAGAGCTGATTTGATATACTAGGCAATCAGCTAGACATTAGACTGTTGGAAGGCCCTTGCCTAATAAAGGGCCCTAAAATTGTGTTTCATAGAAAGAAACATGCAGGAAATGAGAAGAAATTTAATGTACTTTCAATTTTTAACAGTAACAACTGGCCCATCTCACGGCTAATTTGTGCCAAATGTCAATAGATTAGTAATACAATCTTATATTTATTCAGGATTAGACATTTGGCTATAAAGACTGAGGTCAAAGAATGTTGCTGTTAATTTTCAATGAATTTCCTTAATCATCAACTGCTAATGACTATTCCTATTTCCTTGTAAAGATTCAGGATTCTGAAAGCCTGGAGTAAAACAGGCTTTTACCCAGAGTGAGCTCAGGTCAGGGTGAGATTCCTCATGGAGATTTATGATTGTAAGAGGCTTTTATCTTAAGGAAAATAACTTGTCAGATTGACCAATTTCACTAGTAGATGTCAACATCAAACAGACGTCAATATTATATTGGAGCTACTAAATATCTTCATGTATAGGATATACAGTCTTAACCTGGGCTATAGAGACTAAAAATATAAGCCTGTTAAGCATTAATAAATAGGCAATCTATGGTTTAACCTACTGGTGGGTCAAATGTATTTTGCTATAGAAAATGAAGAGAGCAATTACCGCATGCTAGGAATCCTCTTTTTGGCTTTTCTTCCAAAAGAATATGGTAGAGTGAGCAATCATGAAGACAGACAAATCTCAGTTCCAGTCCTGGCTTTGCCTCTTATAACCTCATTAATCTTGGGCATGTAAATTCACCTCTCTATGCCTCAGTTTTCTCATCTAAATTATAGGGAAAATATTCGTTTTCCTTGACTCAAAGATGTATCAATTATAAGATGCCCTATTTCACTTAGAAATGGCTTTTAGGAAACAAATAAACATTAACACATTAAATATACTTAACAATATGCAATGTCGTCTGATTTCAGAAACATTAAACTGGATAAAACCTGATTTAGAATCTAGGAAATATGACAAGATTATCCAATTCACAGAGTATGTGACATGGAGTAAATGAGGTACAGAAAAATCATGACTCCTGACTTCAGAGCAGGTCATCAATAAATGCCAATGTTTTATTGTTAGCATTAATACTAGTATTAAGCAGGGGAACTATCTATTAGGCTTCTGCTCAATATATTTTAGTTCAAAAATAACATGGAATTTTAGAGATAAAAATAGATCACAGAGAGTCTATTCCCTTCACTTCATAGATGATCTACATGGATGGTGTGACAAAGTCAATTGACTTATCAAAGTCTTCCATATAACTACAGAATTGAGACTAGAATTCACATATCTTATTGATTTCTCCAATTAATAATAATAATAATAAATGCTCGCTATATGCCAGGCATCATGCTAATTGCTTTATATATAAAATATTGTTGAAAGGCCATAATAATCCAATATGACAGTGTGTTAGGCAGTGTTATCCCATTTTACAGAAGAAGAAGCTGAGGTTCATGCAGAATAAGACTCATGCTCGGTCCTGGTGAGAGCTTTGATTCAAATCCAGATCTGCCTGATTCTAAAGCCTGAACTCTCTTCATGGAGCTAATGCCTGTACTTGGCTTCACGCTGGCTCTTTCTTAGATTGCCTTACAGCTGGAAGTGTTACCTTTTAATAAAAATATTAATTCCACAAATGCAAAGACAATGCTACTATGTCTTTTGAATCCTCCATGGTACACAGCACACAGTTGGACACTAAATAAATGTTCAAAAATATTTTCTAAATGTATGAGAGATAGCAATTTTTAAAAACATTTAATACTTGGAAAAAAAAAACATAAACACTTAAGCTCGTAATGTAAGAAAACTGAGCACAAAATTACTCATGTAATGACTTGTACCTGGATGCCATCCCTTTACCAGAAGTTCTTCCTTGCTTCTTTAATCACTCTCTACTCAGCAGTTCAAGGATTGGGCTAGAACAGAAATTCTGCTCAGCTCCAAGAATTAGAAATCTAGCATATTCTCATGCTGGTCCCATGCCAGTTCTGCTTTCTCTAATAGTCAAACAGCTCTGAACATGCATGCTTAATAACCCCTTAGGGAGGGCAAGGCAGACAGGTGTATGGCTGAAATTCATCTGCCCTTGAGAACAACAAAACCACTTCCAATTGGTATACATGACCCAGTTTAAAGCTAAGGAATTAAAAAATTGGAAACAATTGTTAGCTAAAAGGAGCAGGGCAAGCAAGTGACTCTCTTCACAAAAGAAAAAAGCTCCACTTGAGATAATCTCTTTAAAAAATAAAGAGATCTAGAATAATAGGTAAGAACTTTCTAAAAGACTCTCTCGGGAAGGTGTGAAGATGGCCAGAGGTCCTCTGCATCCATGTGCTAACTTGGAGAAAACCTCACACCCTTTAGAAGAACATATTACTCATACTGAAGACATGCATAGAAGGATCATAGGGATGTGAAGGCAATGTGGAATTTTACCTATACACTTCTGTATATCCTCCTTGAAATTCTCCCACTTCTTCCCTCCTCCAAGCCAAGCAAGTTCCATTCCCATTAAAAACTGGACATGAAATCTGGTGAATTAGACTAGGGACCTTAGTCAACCACAATCTGGTTGTATCACTTTCCAACCCAAATTAATAACATCATTCAACCTGGGAAATGCATATGAACTATTGCAGTAGTCTAAGATTTGCAGGTGTGTTAGACTGAATTCCGTACCTCAGTTTAGACATGCTCTTAATCTTATTCTGTGCTTTTATAGGTATGAACCCACTATAAATAAGACCTCTTGAAAATGCTATTTTTAGTTAAGGTGCAGCTCAACTGAGTGATGACAGATCTTAATCCGTAGTACTGGAGGCCAGATAAAGAGAAGAGACTGGAAGCTAGAGCTTAGAGAAGACAGGCTATAGGAAGAAACCGGAAGAACAGTTGGAAGGAAATTATTTCACCACATGACAGGAGGCAGAGATACAAACTCAGAAAGCCCAAGGATTGCCAGCAGTCAGCACCAAAATGCTACAGACTCAGAGAGAATATGAGTTTTGTCAATATTTTGGACTTCTTCTATCGTCAAAACTGTGAGCCAATAAATTCCTGTTGTGATGCCAAAACCTATTGCGTGGTATTTGTCATAGTGACCTGGCAAACTAAGACAGTAGCGAAAATCCAAAAGACAACCCCATGTTTATTACAACACAGATAGGATAAAAGATCATGATGCTCATCAGGGCCATGGGTCTCGTGCTTACAGTGCTACATAAGAAATTTGTTTAGTCAGTGTTATAGCAGCCATTAATTCAATGTGTTCATTTAATGTGTCCTTATTGCTTTCCCATAGTTCACCTTTTTCTTTTATCCCACTCCCCTCCATTTTTCAATCTCACCCACTTTCATTCTAAGCACATACAAGGCTGCCATTTTTAGTCCTAATACATTCCCTGTTGAACACTTACAATAGTCTCTGATATCTTCCCCCAGATATCCATAAGGCTCTCCCTTTTATTTCCTTCAGTTCTCTGAGAAAATGTCAACTGAACAGACAGGCATTCCCTGATGATCCCATATAAAATACTAGTTCTCTACCCATCCCTGCTTCATCTATATCTCCTTACCCTATTTTCTTTCTCCCCATGATACTTATCCCTATAGGAAATACCATTTTCCTTTACTGTCTATCTCTCATCAATAAATATAAGAAAGGATTTTGTCTTGTTCATTGTTGAATCTCTACCACTTAAACAATGACTAACTCATAACAGGCTCTAGGTAAATATGTTAAATGAATAAACAATCTCCAAGTGGAGTCTTGCTTTCATATCCTATCACTGCCAAAAGAAGACAGTATAGTCCACAAGGTTTTAGGTAAAAATATCTCTTTCAAACATCTCTCATCACAAAATATAGAATTACTTGCATCCCTCCCCCTATAAAAACTTTTTTTAAAAAGTGAATCATGTTTATTCTACTAGCACCTTCCATATCTTAATACCTATTTTTGAATGAGATCATTATCTAAGTCCAAAACAAGTTCAAAAGCATTGATTGAAGTCTCTCAATAACCTGTACACCATGCCACAGTAGAAAACTTTCCTTTTATTGATCAAAACTTGGGCACATGCCTCATCTAGCACGTGGAGGTGGAGAAAAGTTAGATCCATACCTGACCATGGAGAGTCCTACCTCAGAAACCCTGGTAAAAGTGAATTAAAGTTAGGCAAAGCCCGAGGCACCAAACCAGACAGTGAGAGTACACCTTGTAATCAGAACTTGTAAATACCAGTAGAACATGTTGTACCTTTCTTTAGGTGATGTTCTCATCTTCCAGCTAAACACTGTCTGAACCTGACAATTTTCCAGCTTAACTCTCCCTCTTTCCTTTAGACCAAGGAGGAAACATGAATACTATATATCTTTAAGGACATCTTAAGTTTAAAATGCACAGTTGGTGCTTTCCTCCTGTCAGTGAAAGAAATTCAGGAATTGGTATACTGTTCCAGTGAGTTGAATTCAATCACATAACCTCAATTGGGAGTTATTAATTGGGTAAAGATGATGCTGCACAGAGGTGGGAAAAGAAATAGAAAGGATAGCTGGTGTGATTTAAAGACAAATTCATTTAAAACTGTTATTCCTTTCAAGTTCCTATCAGAAATTTATTTAGTAGGCATAATTTACAAGTACAAGAAGGCAAATTAATGGAAATCTGCCATTCATAATTGGCTGATATTATGTAATCGTTTTCTAAAGAGCAAACAAAAATAAGTTTCTGATTCTAGAAGCCAAAAACACATTGCTGGCCTACTTAATTTTTTGAATCTTTAATTTGAAAAATCAATTTTAATTTTGTCTCTTATTTCTCTTACTTATTCCTAAGACCTTGAAAATTCCATAACTTCATAATTTTAAACATTTTACTTAGTAATAATTACATGTTTTGTGCCTACATTGTTAAAAATTCCAGCCTAGGGTCTGAATCGATGGGGTTTATTATGACATAAGGGGCTATGCCAATTTGTGCTGCCAACTCTCCTCTCTGGACCTCAGTGTCTTGTCTTCTAAAATGAGAGTTAACAGACCTGAAAATCTTTGCAGTCACTCTCTGCTATGTGAGTTTCTGACTCCCACTTAGTTCTCATATATGAGTGCCGACAGACAAGTGACACTCCTGTGGGAAGAAGTCTGGACAAACATCTGAAGGGTAGATCTGGATGATGACCCACACTTCTAGACTGGACGGTGATTAGTTGGACAGCAATTAACACCATGCATGGAAAAGTTGCTACGAGGCTTAGCAAAAATACCGGTTGCCCAACATGGTGATTATGGGATCTTTCTCTCAGTAAATTGGCAGTATCTCTTTTGGCTGAGATGATTTTCCATCCATAGGGCACTTTTTGCCACTAAAAAGAATCTTTTGTGTTTATAAATCTGGCCACTTTTGTTATTTCAGAGCAGTGGTTCTCAACCAGGAAGATTTTTTTCCTGAAGGCATCCTTGACAATATCTGGAGACATTTTTGATTGTCATTCTGGGGGGTGAGGGTTGATGTTGGCATCAAGGGAGTAGAGGGCAAGAATGCTGTTAAACATTCTACAATGCACAGGGAGGCTCCCACAACAAAGAAACATCTGGTCCAAATGTTAATAATGTCAAGGTCAAAAACGCCAGTCTAGGGAGAAAAGCTTTAGATAGATAGAAGCCCAGCCATGTCTACGGCAAACAAATACGAATAGGAATTCTTGGACCAATCTTTATCTTTTCAAATTTCACAGACATTCATCATACTTGTTTAGTGCTTAATGAGTGTTTACATTAACTTAAAAATTAATGAAGTAACTTGAAAGCCAATTCAGATGTAGATGGGACTAAACAATCTGTTTACTGATGCCCTTTTCTGGGTATATTTTAAAGTCAGTCTCAAAGGCTGTCACTTCTTTACAAAACATTATTGAATACTTAGATATATTGGACCTACCAGAGTAACACTTAGTTTCATTTCAAAGTTTAGTCTCATTTCGACCCAAATCCATGCAGCCAACCACAAATTTCACCAGAGTCAGTACTGAGTTAATACTCTCCCCCTATTATAATCTCAGTGAGATACAACCATATATACAGAGCCTGATGCCTCTTGAATGCAAGCAACTGTGACAGTTTTTAATATCAGAATATTGGTTTTGTGCCTGGCATCCCAGAGCATGAGTCAGTTTAGAACCTTAACTCAAATAATTAAGCACTCGCCACTTGAAACTCCAACACATATTATTTTAATTGCTTTCAGAAAAAAAAATTCTAAAATGTACTGTACACCTCTTTCCCTTTTACAACAGGTAATAATGAACTTAATTTAATCTTTTCTTGATGGCTTTAGGATATCATCGTTATGGATGTCAGCTGCCAATCTATGCTACTGCCATATGCTGGGCAACAGAAATAGCGGTTGAAGGAAAGGGCTTCCCTTGCCAAGGTTTCTATGGTCTTTGTAGGCCACCTGGTAAGCAATGCTTGTTATTTTAAACTCTCTGCCTTTGAAAACCTCCCTCTCTTCACAAAATCACCAGACATGGAAGCACAAGCATTTCCCTTATAAGTAGAAAGCAATCATGAAGGTCTGATATCTATTCACCCTTCCATTTCATATGCTAAGAATTCTCCAACAAAATTTGACTTGCAAAGATAAGCGAACAAGTGTGCAAAATCAGTTTTTCCATGATTTCAATATTATCTGACATTTATTAAGTGTGGGCTTATGTGTACCCTCTGTGCACGATGCTTGTCATGCAATACTTAATTTCATCCACAAAAAAAAATCCCATGAGAGAGGTCCATGTATTCTCATTTTACAGAACTAGGAAGATGTTGAAGCACAGAAATATTGAGTAATTTTGCCTAAATGGCAGAACCTAAATTTGAAACAAAGGACTTTGTTTTAATCACAACCCCCAAGTCTGCAAAATGATAGCCTGTGGCATGGCCCACAGATATGTTTTCCTTGACTCTCATTTACAACTTTTGGAGTCACCATTTGCAGCTGGGCAGCTTGTGCCTGGGACAAAAGCTCAGTTGAAAGGGCGAGGGAGGGTTAAAACCCAACCCATATTCCACTCGTACAGCCCCCAGTGCTGGAATGAAGGAAGGGAAGCTGTTGCCTAATTTGGACACCTTTGTCAAGATTTGGCCAGATGAGCTAGTGGCAGCCCTGGTTGTCAATACTAACAAATTGTGATATTTCACACAGATTTCCAAATTTATGGTTTCTAATGGAAAGGAAAAAAGGAAAGGAGGGAAGGAAAAACGGAGGAAAAGAAGGAAGGGAGGAATAGGGGAGGGAGGGAAGGGAGGAAAAGAAGGAAGGGAGGAATAGGGGAGGGAGGGAAGGAAGGAAGAATGGAAAGAAGGAGTGAGGGAGAATGAACCAACTTTCCTCTTGCAGCAACATTTTCTCTGGAAGAGGCACGTGCTTGCTTGGGTGTGACTGTCATTCTTCATACATTTATGTCACCTGCCAAGATGCTAAGGGTTTGAGTTTGTGACCTCTGTTTTACATTACAATTCTGACATTTTGCCTTAAAATCCCCTCCTTTTTCCTCCTCAGAAAAAAGGACCAGTCAGTGCTTAAACTAAGTTTTAGCTCCTTTGCAGAGCAACAAAAAGCTCAACTCTCCTGAGCCAAATGATTTCCTGAGGTGACTAAAGCAGAGTGTGTTCTGCTTTCCTATGCCTGGAAGCAAAAAAAAAATAATAATAAAGGAAAGAAAATCCTTTGCTGTTGATAGCCACGTATGAGGGAAGGACTCAAGGTATCTTATAAATGTCCCCTTTATAGCATCTCCTTACTAATATGAAAATTGCACATATGAGTGCTTACATTCTGGAGGCCTGATTGTTAGCTTCTGATTACATTACACCAAGCCTCACCCGGGCCTGGAGCATAAGGGCAATCAATGAAGAGTCACAGGGAATGGCGACTGGAGATAAAAGTTATTGCTGACTGAACAGTTGTCAACTGGTGGGTGTGAGAGACTTCCCCAACCCAGCAACCCTCCAGTTTATGCTGCATTTGTCTGTGCCAAGCTGCTGTGACCTAGCAGTTCCCAGTCACCTCCTCAAGCCCTTACAAAACATGTTGCTGCCTGGTCTGGAGAGACACCTATTGCCAATAGCACAGCGAGGGGACTTGGAACCTCATTATCCTTTCACCCTTGCCTGCATTTGGTTGAGGACATGTGGCAGCTGCCAGGCTGCACTGGCATTTGCCTTGTTTTACCATGGAAGCAAGAAGGAAATCGTGGCATCTGTTGGAGCTCTTTCCTGTATCCAGGGAGTTGGAGTGGAGCAACAACCTTTATTCTACTACGTTCACCTGAAATGCGGAAATGCACATTCCATGAGAGTTTAGACCAGAAGTATCCAATGAGTGCATGCATTAGAATTACCTCTTGAAACACAGACTGTAAGATGCTTAATTGACATCCTTTCTGACCTGCTTCTTTTACCTACAGAACCCATTTTAGGGGTGTGACAATGTATCCTGCTTAAAACAAATAAGAAAAACCCCTATATTTTCCATGTCCGTTGCAGGGAGTTGAAGTCATTGAGTAATACATCTAGAAAAACCATCAAATTTGGCTGACTTGTCCATTTTTTTCTTTTTTTTGTTTTTTCCTTTTACCCTTCTTTTCTTCCTGCCTAGAAACAGACATGTGCCTGGCTGTCCTACAATCATTTTCTAAGCATGTAATAAGAATTGTGGAGCAGAAAACTAGAAGAAGCTCATAATATTTGTTTATAAAGACTGTAATGCTTATTAGCATGGGGATTTTGAGCTGTACCTAGTGTCTCTGAGTCTCAGCTGCCTGAGGTATTACCTCTGTTGCAGGATTTTTATGGGGATTTAAATGGGATGATGTGTAAGGAACTGCCTCACAATGGCTGATATTAAACTGCCAATCAACCAATTTGTGAATAAACCATTCCTTTCTCCTGTTTACCTTTTTTCCCGTATGAATATGGGATTAAGAGTAAGGCTGGGGCCACGGTGGCTCAGCAGGCAAGAACGTTTGCCTGCCATGCCAGAGGACCTGGGTTTGATTCCCGGTGCCTGCCCATGTTAAAAAAGAAAAAAAGAGTAAGGCTGATCCTCAGCTGCTTTGCCTCCCAACTCCAATCTGATTGACAGATTCAAGGGAAAATGAAGCCAGGTTACTTGATCTCTTGCTTACTCTGCTAGCACTTACAGAGCTGGTCTCTGTCTAAGGTGACTTATCATCAACTGGCACAGACCTGTCCAGAGTAAACAAGGCCCTAGGATGGTGAAAGAGATTTCCTTTAAGATGAGCAGTAGGAACCCAAGGAAAGTAAGAGGTAGGGACATGTCAAGCTGGGGCAGAGAAGAGACATGGCTATTCTCAATAAGGTCCCTGAAAATACCTGAAATAAAGCAGATATCAGGAAGTGTCTCAAATCCTTTTACTGTCCAGGACATTCATGAGTGTGCACACACACACACACACACACACCTATGAAACAACAGCAAAACAGAAAAGCAAAGAGGAAGAGCAAGCCAATGGTATTATTTCAAGGTTTGGAGACTAACACAGAGAGGGAAAAGAAGATATTCCATTCCTTTCTCCATCTAAAAACATACTCATTATTTAAATAATGAGCATGAACTCAACTGCCCTCTGAAAACCTAGACCCTGGAATAGGATGCAGAATATAATCTACTGATTAGATGACTCTTTTCAAGTTTGGAACACTTTTATAAAGAGAACTATAAAATCCCACAATTTCTTTTTACTAACCAGCACTTCTTTGGCACCACATAAATCTGATAACTTCCCGCTCCTTAAAGAAGAGGTTGGCAAACATTTTCCATAAAGGCCAGATAGTAAATCTCTTAGGGTTTTTGGGTAGGGTCTCTGTCGCAACTACTCAACTACCAGCACATCTCTGGCCTTATAAAGATAAAATCTCCACTGAAGACTTATGCCCTATATTGGAGTCATTTTATTGCATTACTGTAGTCATTTACTATAGACATGCGGTGTGTAAATATTTGGCTGTTGCTGGGAAGAGGCCCTACAAAGACCAAGAATCCTTCATGTTCCTGATGAAGCCTTCATGGAATTTGAGAATGCTTAGAAATGATGGTCTAAAATATGTTTCCCTTTTTCATGAAGAGAATAAAAGAAGAGCCAAATCATTGCCTATATCTCCCACAAGAATTAATTTAACCAGGAGTCTATCAAAAAAACAACTTTCAGAGAGGACTAGAGAAAATTTTATCCTATTACCAATACATTTATAGGAAATACAGAGGACATAAAAACATATTAATGGATACTATAGAGCAGCAATCAGCAAAATCCAGACTGTAGAGAACTCTCCAAGACAAAAACTCAGATTTTTTCTCTAACAAATCAATTACAGAGAAAGAGAGAAAGAAAAAGAGAAGGAGAAAGAGAGTGAGTTAGAAGATTGATCCTACAGATTAAAGACGTAATATTCATAATATGTGAACATCATTTGGAGACTGATTCAAACAAACTGTAAAAAAAACAAATGATGGCAATTATGAGACAAGCGTAAATTTGAATACTAACTAATGTATAATTATTTAAAGAATTATTTTTCATTATAATAATGGTATTATAAATATACTTTAACAGTGCTTTTCTTTTAGAGATTTATATTGAAAGACTAATGAATGAAGTGAAATGATAAAGACTAACGAATGAAATAAAATTATGTCTGTGATATGCTTTAAAATAATATGGGAAGAGATTGCCCATAGTGTCGCATAGCCTAAACCTGTCCCCCCACCTCCACCCCGAGCTCTGTGCATCAGTTTAGGGCACTCCTAGACCCACACATGTGCACGGACCGCCAATCACGTCATTTAGTGCTGGGAACCTCAGTTTACAGAAGTCCTAGAACCGCGCATGCACACGCCCCTCAGCCAAACTTCCTAGCTCTGAGAAAGTGCTGACCTACACAGCTGGGTCACATCTGCCCCCAATCCATGAAGGCCTAATACTGACCTGCTGCCACAGCTCTACGAACACGCTCAAAGGGCCCCATGCCTTAGATCAGCACACACCAGGGATACAATCCCCAGACCGGTGCACCCACACAGCTACATCCTCCCTGGTCGCTGGGTGCCCACGTTCACAAGCATCAATGTAACATCCCCAACCTGCGCGCATACCTGCACTGAAACAAATCACTGCACTGAGTGTCCCACCCTGTGTCCTGCTCCCTGCTGTACAACCATCCCGCAACATAAGGCCTTAGACTACTGAAAGAAATCAACTCTCAAAGTAAATCAATTCTCTGTGAGTTGAGTGACACTAAAGTATTCTTAAAGGGAAGGAGCACAAACTTTGGTAACCCCCAGCCAGTACTTTACAATACTACTGACAACCAGAGGCTTAATCAGGGTAGGAAGTATGAGGAGGAAGAAAATTACATGTATAAGACTCAAGCATGGAGATGGAAAGGAAATGCTCAGTGGAGTGGAGCATGGGACCTTTTTTGTACACATTATAGTGAAAGGCCACATGGTGTCATTTTGAAGCACTGCACCAAGAGACCTAGGTTTTAGCCCACACAGTTCAGTTGAGCAATCTTAGATGGTCATTTAAACACTCTGGATATCAACTGTCATTTATAAATTGAAAGATCTGGACTAGAAGTTTCTACGAATTTCCATAAACTGAGCTTTAAAATTGAAGATATAAGTTCCTGAAAGCCAGACTAAGAACACCAGACTTAAATAGGTTGCCCAATTCCAACCTTGTGAAAGAGCTTCTTGGAAACGTTAACTCTGTGCCACAAAGCCCTGGGTTTTAGCAAGACAGAGCTATAAGGTGAAATTAGTGAAGCCGGGCAGAGATTCTACTGAATAAAATGAAATGTGGAAATGAATATGCCCTATACTGGGATCAGTTTTAAACCAAGGGGATGAATTACAGGTGAGAGTAAATGAGTTTTCTGTTAGGATACTGCCTACTCTGGGGATTCAACTACCCATGGGTGCCAATTGTCCTGAAGGCAGTCTGTCCTTCAACACCTATAAAAGTATTCTATTGGACATACCTGATAGTTACAAACTTTGCATCCTAAATAATTTTACCCACGCTTCTAGAATTCTGGCTCCTATGACACCACACATGGATTCTCAAGTGGTATCGATCACGCAATGAAGCACAGTTCCAGGAGGCATCTCAACACAGATAGATATAATGTATCAGGCCTTAAACTTACTGTAAATGTTATCTTTAGCCCTGCAACATGATTTAAAGAAAATAAATGGTCCAGTTTTCTAAATGGCCATTAAAGAGAACACGGTTCATGGGAGAGGATGAAGAAGTCCAGTAAGTCAAATTGGGTGACAGGGCTCTCGGCACTAAATTTTAGGAATTGTTTACTAATCAAGAAGAACCAATTTTCCCTGCTAAGAAAGACTAATTATGATTATGCTTATGCTTCCCGTTCTGACACAAAGCACCTCTTCACAAAGCAGGGAGGTTTCTGACTATGCTGCCTTTACTGGTCTTGACAAGAGAAGTGATGAATCACAGCGGCTGCTTGGCACTCTCTCAATTTGTAATAACTCTTTACCCAGGGCTAGATCACAGCTGGCCAGATGCAGGAAGCTTTTGCTGTTGGTAAAGAGAAATGTGTTCACAACTGATCAGTTCTACCCTGGCACAGCGAATAGAACTAGTGGGGAGGAAGCCCATCAAGCTGCTGTTGTAAAGAGAAGGTGAGCAAGATAGAATCGACATGCTCTTCAGGAAAGCCTTTTGATGATGGTCCTAAAACTAATTTATAGCAAGAGATAAAATATTTAATCTAATCTTATGCATAATGGAGAGCTAAATATCTCTGAGATTCTTAAGCGCCACCTCTATTAGAACACTATAAGCCAAAGCTTTCATGTTTCCTGTACTGCAAGCCTTTGTTTCTGAAATTTACAGAAGTATATGTATGAACTTCAGTTATTTGCACAAATAACTCCCTTCCCCAACCCAAATAAACCTTCCTCCCCCCATTACGTTTGGGTTGGGCTAATTTGGAAGCCAGTGCATTTTTCTTTTCTGATTCAAAGTAATATGGGCAGGACAAAAATCACTCCAGAAGGAAAAAGGGAAGTGATGATGGGGGTGGTGGTTAATTAATACATGATGAATAACATAATAAGGAAAACAGGTAAATAAAATGAGCAACCAGTGTCAATAATCCACTAAACTGGAAAGCAACAGGTGAGATAACTGTAATCCTGGTGGAAAAAAGTAACTAATAAATAATTTCGTTCTTGAGCCATAGCATATCCCTCTTAAAGGCAGGTATTGCTATATCCTTTTTCTTTGCCTGCATCACCCAGTATATGCATGATACCAAGAACACAGAAAGTATGCAATAAGTGCTTATTAAATAGGTAGAATGAGCCGAATGTGGCCCAGAAACACCTTCCTTCTAGTTATTATTTGCCTCTCTCTTCCTTACTTGCTTACAAAAGGATCAAGTACTCTCAATCAATATCTGCACCTTATAGTATAATCTATATATGCAAGCCACCCCCTTCCAAAAAGGGGAATGTGTCACCTACTTTCATAGCTGTTAAAGATTAAAATGTAGATGCTGGCATATTGCCTCAGGGAGGAGACAGAATTTGGAAACAGAAACACCATGATGTGAAGCTGTGGGAGCTTCCTATCACCTATCTTAGTGGGATGCTAAATCAGAAACAATGACAATCACTCACATATTTGGCTCTGAGAGCCAAGAACCTCACCAGAAAGGACGAAAATATTTTTATAGTGCAGGTGAATACCTTCATTGCAATTCATTCGCCTAGAAAGGATGATGACCACAATAAAAAGTCAACAGCTCAAGAAGAATCCTCTTAGACTTTTAAATTCTGGGTAAGTATGTCATCAACCGGGCTGAGGATCAGTTTACTATATACAGGTTCTATTCAAGGAAGTATAATTTCTCTCTTACCCTCCCCCTTGTGCTAAGATGTGCTTGAGATACACACAGATGTCTGTGGCTTCCTCACAGCAAATTTCCAGAAGACAAAGTACTGAGTAAAGGCTTAGGATTATACCATATTTTATTTCTAGGATTAGTTACATACATAATGTGTCTCCTAAAAACTACCATTTTCATATATATATATCCATCCGTGTTGGCGGTACTTGAAGAGTTTTAGACAGAAGAAGACATAGGGAGACATTTTCTTTCCCCAAGATTTCTTGAAAAATGAGATTGGTCTCTGAATATTAGGAATTTAAATATGATTCCATGACTTCTTGAGCTACATTACCAGTACCCAGGAAGGATAAGGGAGAGGGCAGAGTATATGAACGCTTCCTTGCCCCTGAAAATGATCATACCATCATTTCTAATCAGCTAGGGTATGGTTGTGAATAAGTCCAACAGGAATAGAAGGGTTTTATTAGCCAGAGAGCCCTAAGATTCAGCATTGGTGCTAATGTTCACTTTCCTATAAAAGGTCTTTTATATATTTTGTTCCATTTGAGTTCCTAAAATATTTCAGCTATCGGGTTTGTGTAAAGGTAAAACATGACAGGTGAATTAAGCATGTGCCGAGCTACTGGACTTCTAAAAGTATTATTGAGCATCCTTTAGGAGCACACAAACTGTGAGGTGGATTACCAAGAAGCCGTAATATCCCTATCTTTCCTCTAAGAGTTCAGTGTCAAAAGCCATATTTGTTGACCTCTTAACAGCTAAAAATGGATATATACACAAAAAATTGAAAGCAGACATTTGAGCAGACTATTTCACACCGATCTTCACAGCAGCATTGCCAAAAGGTGGAAGCAATCTGTTATCATATTCTGGTTTGACATATGAGAGCTGAAAGAAATATTTCAAACCTAATATATATACAAAATGTGTGCAAACTAGTAATTAGGCATATGTATATGTGAAAACATTAGAAAAAAAATCAAAGCAGTGTTTTTAGAAGCATTTCCTTTTGTTCTAAATGTATAAGCATTAACAGACCCTAAAACTTTACTTTCTTTTCTACCATTACTGTGTATGGATCACATTAACAAAAACAGATATTATGCAATCCTTCTTACTATGAATCGGATCCCTCCACAAAATAATTTATTACTGAGTAGTATAGTTCTCATAGAACGTCATCTATTCAGATCTCAAACTATGTAACTTATCTGTTCATGTAACTACACAAAACAATTTTTAGGCATACAACCAACAAAAGAACTGAGTTTTCTTTTTCTATTTTTTCAAGCAGAGCCTAAAAATATTTAAATATTTAGGTAGTGGTTTTAGAAAAAATACTTGATGACCATAGACTTAGAAATCTACTCATCAAAGAGCAATTTTCTTGATAATATGACATACTAAATTCCTTCTCCCTTATAAAGAAAGGCCAACTTTATTCTAAGCAACAGCCTCCCTTTAGCACAGTGTCTTCTATATCCCCACCTCCACTGACACATTTGGCAGCAAAAACTGTTTTCTGCCTACATAATCGCTGAAACTAGAAAACGCCCCAATCACTCATCCTCTGAGAGGCCCTAGCCCTTTGAAAACATCATTTCCATTTTATCTTAAATGTACCAAATAATAAGAACTCCTATGCAATAATATGAAGTTTTCTTGACAGCATGGATTCTGATTTCCTGTTTCACATTCCATTATTTTATTTGTGGTGATCCAAACCACACATTCTTTGATGCCTGCACCCTTTAAATACTTGTAGACTTATCTGAGTTTCAGTCCATTTTTTCCTATTGTTTGCCAATTTCCTATTTAACTCTCAAAGCCTGTACCCAGGCAACCGAATGTTTTTGTTCCCTTGCCCCAAATTTGAATACACATAAAATATGTCTTTTAAGGTTGCCCCATTTGTAAGGCTTTCTGTTAAGAAAACCCTTTAGTGGTGAAACCAAAATGTGCTCCCTAAAATAATACTTAACCATTCCAAATACATGTCTCCAAAATATTTTCTCCAAATCAGCAGCAATAAGAAAACATCAGCATAACCATCATTTGCATAATTAATCTTAATTATTGTTCGTAATTAATCTTCAGCTAATTATATTTAAATTCATTGTTTTCTCCATGCATAAATATCATCCCCCCCTTGACCTGTAGAACCACAGCTCTATTCACAGTGCCACTTCCCTGGGTTTACCTAAACTACTTTGATGGACAGCAGAAAACTCTCAGTTGCCTACAGAAAATATTCTTCAGCGTCTTCATGAACACACAGTATATATCTATTCTCAGGAATGTCCAACAAAAGAGACAGATCCCAGTCAATTTAAAACTATACACACCGGATGCTATGCTATTAATATTATGGGCTTAACCTGAATCACGAGCAGGCCCTTCCCATATTTTCTTTTAATTTTTATTTATTCCACTCTATTTACTACTGTCTGTTCTAATCCTCCCATTTCACAACGCTAGCCATTTTTTTTTCCATTACAGTCAGCTATCTCTGTTTCCTGGTCTTATAAACTCAGTTGGACTTTTGTCTGATGATTACAGAGCCACCATCCAGTGGTTTGAAGAGCAAAACTACAGGCTTCCCAATGGCTATACAAGTGCAGACATAAAAGCGATCCATTTCCTATTGCAGTTTTGCCTTCTTCAAATTGCTTACAGAAACAAATGCAAAGGCAAACAGTAATTGTCTGAACACAATGTGGGGAAAAAAGGAGGTAGGGAGGGAAAGAGGCCTTTTGATTTGTCTTTTTCTTAAGCTAGGAGCCACTTTTCCATGAATTCTTAGTGGGCTTACTGTTCAAGGTCTACACATTTAGTCTTATCTAAATAATACCCTAATCTTTTGCCTTGAAAATGACACATGCATTCCCATATTCATGCTTTTGCCTGCCCCACACCAGCTGCATGCAATGCCCTCTTTCCTCCTGCCTGATAAGTGAAGTCATTCACATGTGTTCGGTCTTAATCCAAGTCCACCCCTTGGACAGGAGACCACCTTATCCAGGCCTCCTTCCTTCTTGACAGCCCGTGGAATTCACCGACTGTATTACTCATTTAATGCTTCTCAGCCTGCCTCATAGAACAAATACAAAGGGCATATCTGTCCTAGAAAATTAGCTACCATTTATGAATCTAGGTATTGTAGAAACATCATTTCTAATTCTCAAAAGAACTCTGTAACCTGGTTTAAGTATCTACCTTTTATAAAAAAGGAAACTGTCTCAGAAAAGTTAAATGATGCACTTAAAGTAAGTAATAGAATTAAGATTTGAATCCAGGTCCTACCTGCCTCTGAAACCCATTTCTGTTCATTAACTTTTATTTCTGTAAGTGAAATTAAACTCTTCAAAGTCAGACCTGAGTCTTATGCCTTTGTGTCTTGGCTTGTACTTGAACATACCACAAATATGCATAAAAAATTATATTCAAATAAGATTGCATTTCCTGAGCATATCACTGATTGGGAAAAGGGCCAAGAGGTAGAAGAAAGCAAGTCTGGGATTAAATTTCCTGCAAATAATCCCCAAAGTGAATGATTCACAGGCATGATAATCCAGTGTTGACTAGATATCCAATTCTGCAGAACACTCCTGCCTAATTTTCAGGACGTCAGAGTATAAACACCAGTGTGTACTTACAAGGCTGTTTCTGCTCATCCAATGAATATTAGACCTGGACTTAATCCACAGTGGATGTTAGGAATTTTATGACAACAGGTGGCACTACCATTTGCGGTGTCCAAAATGGACCTTCCATTTTTTTTTCCCAAGTAAGATTTATGTGTTTCTTTTTAAGTGCCAGGCTTACTTCAAAACCAAAACCTTCATTTTCTCTTCAATAGTTGACTTTGCCAACTATTTAAAACCCAGACAAATGGCTTTATAAATCCCCTATGATAGATTATATTATACTACTCTTTTACAGTTCAGAGTTATGTTTTGGGAAATGTTTATGATTGTTATTTTTGAATCTGTGCAATCATACAGGTTCTAATATATTGTTTTTGATATGAGAAGTCTTTACTTAAAATTTAAAAAGCAGAAAAAAATTATTTTTTTTTAGAAATATTATTTTTTTAAAGAAACATATCCACTATGCACACTTGAGTCCAGAAAGTCCAGGGAGGATATTGTGGGCCAGGATAAGGTGGAGATGCTCTTTATTAAGGAACTGTGGAACTTGGGTCCCCTGACCTGGTCCTGATGATCTGTCATTTTGCATTCACAAGCCCTGGGAACAGCTAGGTGACATACCTCAACGAAGACCAACTCAGTTGTCACAGATGCAAATAAAATCAGGTTTAGTCCACTATACAAGATGGCTCTGCCAAGATAGCTCAGATTTCTAGGCCAAGGTTATAATCGGTTTATGCAATTTTGAGATATTAAAATCCTAGCATGGGGTGGGCCACAGGGGCTCAGCAGGCAGTGTTCTCACCTGCTATGCTGGAGACCCGGGTTCAATTCCTAATGCCTGCCCATGCCAAAAAAAAAGAAATCCTAGTGTGCATAATACTGGACACTAGAACTGACCATATAATTCATGTGGTGACCCACCCATGACTGGGAGTAAATGTGGTCACAGGTGGTACACAACCTAACCCTTCCAGGAGAAATAAGATAGAAGCCATATGGGACCATATGAGCCATTCCAGCATTTCAATGAGTAAATGCTGGTGCCCTTAGTACACCTCAGTAATTCTAACTTCTCCACACCTTTGTGTAGCTAAGAAGTCCATTTCATGTTTTATGGTCAGCTGTATACATGTCTAAATTTTAGTCGTCTTCCATGTGGGAATACCTCTTGCTGAAGTGCTTTTGCTGTATCTTCCGTCAGAATCTCCTCTAGTTAGTTTTTCTCTCTTTTGAGAAAAAAAGGGGAGTTTGTTTAAGTGAGTTTTAAAATGCAAAGCTAAAAAGGAGAGCAATTTATTCAGCTGGGCATATCCAATGCACTGCTCTCACATATTTATGCTTTGCCCTATTTTAAAGCCTTATTTTTTAAGTTGAACAGGCATAACTTCTGAATTAGGAGAGAAAAACAAAATGCTTAAGCCTAGACATCCAGGCAAATGAAACTCTGATGATAATTCATATCAATGCACAATGACCTCCAAAGTAACTCTACAAATAGTACAAATGAAAGGAGGCAAAATGATGCGCCTCTCTATGATGATAACTCAAAAACACTTTTGTTATTGTTGTTTCTGCAGTGCCAAAAATATGTTGGTCAGTAAGAGGCAATTAATGAATAACACAAGTTTGTTTGTGTGTGTTTTTAAATAGGTTGACAGAGAAAAAATAAGTGCCATATTTAGCTGCTAGAAATCATAGAAGTGAAGACATTATAATCACTCAGTATTTATGTTTCTAACAAAGCAGAAAATCTTTTTTTTTTCTAGTTTCATTTTCTATGTCTGCTTACACCTAGGTAATTATCATTCAATATGGTTATGATCAGACATTGCCCAGAGAGTTGGAAGGCCCACGGTCAGGTTTGAAGCTATTTTTAAGAAAAATAAGTAAGGAGTACAAAATGAAAAAAAGAAGAAGAAAATAGAGTCAGAATATTTTGCTAAGAGGGCAGTAGGAAGGCAGGATAGGGCAGAAATAAAGTTTAGAAAAGGAGGGGAAGGCAGAGAAGATTGATCAGGTAGGAGGTGATGGACATGGTAGGAAGTTAGAAACAGAAAGGGACTAGATTAAGGAGGCAGAGGGATAGAAGATGACAGAATGGAAAAAAATGGGAAATATGTAAAAATCTAAAAGCCACTGAGATAAATGTGGGGTAGTTAGTGTGAAATATGGTGCAGGTAGACTCAAGCTCTACCTTTTACTAACTTTAAGAACTTGGGCAAGTTCCTCAACTTTGAGGATAAAAATGTAATCTTCTTTCCAGGGTTAGTGTAAAGGCTAAATGAAGTAATCTTTGCAAATGCTTGGAACTTGGTAAGCACACCCAAGTGCTGCCTGATGGAGATGGTATGACTAGCCTGGGCCAGGTATGCATGTGGTTGGCTCAACAGGGAGTTCCCAGGAGCCACTTATAGTTTCTGTCCTCAAACTGACATTCAAAAGAGATATATAATATGCACACAAAAGAATCCCTTTTATATAAAATGAGAAAATATTTGGTGGATTTTCAATAAAAATACATATGCACCTAAGGGTGCATATTACCAATGCATTCAAACTCTGCCAAGTATAAAAATAGAGAAGTTATAATAGAGGCAGTTTAAATGTGATTAAGATGTTGCATCAAAATTAGAGAACAAATAGGAATACAGTAATTGTGTGCATAGCAGTTAAAAGACTGGGCTTTAGAATCACATGGACCTGGGCTCAAATCTCCGCTAAACCACTTACTAACTGGGTGATGGTAAAAATATTACTTATTTCCTGAGCCTTACTTTTCTCATTTATAGAAAAAGAATACAAGTCTCTACTTTACAAGACTATCGTGTGGATAAAACGTGGCATTATTATTATTACTTCATTAGTTTAGTACTATAATTTGGAGAGTTCATAGAAAACTTAGGAAATACTTTATATGAGCAAATCAAATGAAACTTGGCTGGTAGTCGAGCTCAAATAAAAGAAGGCAGGATCAGAGCGTGGGCATAACAAGTAAACAGGCAAATAGATTGTGTACACATTGTGATGGTTAGTGGGAGGCAGGAGTAAAAGCATGTTGAGAGTTGTTGCTTCTCTGAAGATTAGAAGATGTTCTCATTTTTCACTGTGGCCAAGATGAGCCAGAAAGAGTTTTAAGTTAAATACTGACAGAAGTGTATCATGATCTGCAAGTGATCAGCATCACTGATAAATATCATCAATTCTTTAAGCTATACTTGGAGGGTTTAAAGATATGTAAGAAATAATATTCATAGTGTTTTAATTAAAATTCTGCCTGCAGGCTAATGGATGGAATAGGGTCTTTTTATGCAAGAGGACAAATGACATTTACATGTTAGTTAAAATATATTCTTGGTAGGTGTCATGGAAGAATGAATGAAGAATAAATACACCAATGAAGAATGAAGAAAAACAAAAGAAAACCACTGTTTTGAAAAATCCTATATAGAAATCTCACATCCTGGAAACTTATTTGTCTTGACTTGGAGAGATTTTTCAACCTGGTCACATTTTGTTTGTTTGCTTTTGGTGTTGCATGTTATAATTTCTACTGTTTTAATCTTACAGAGGAAACCCTATAGTGACAGCAAGCTATAATCTTTTACTTAGCAAATTTGGAAACTGAGACACAAGGTATTTAGATGTCCAAAATAGCCACAGAATTTTGAGCTTTTCTCAGCCTAAACCTGTTTACAAGGACTTAGGTTAAAAATAGCATAGTCAGCTACCAATTAGTTATTAGATACAGAAGAACTGTTTCCCATACATGAAAACAGATGCACTAAAAAACAGTCATGATGATATGCTGTTTAATAAAAGTGTTCCATTTAAAGGAGAAACTTTCTTCTCTCCAGCTGTTAACATCCAAAACCAATGTGACTTTGGCCCTTTGGAGAGCAATACGAGGGGGAGTTCAGTCATTGGATTTTAACTGCTGAGGATTCACTATGAAAAATGATGGCCTAATTTTACGAAATTTTGTGAAGAAAATCAATATCACAGTAGAGTAACATACTGAAAGGAGACAAATGGACCCTGCATTATTGAGCCTATTAAGGATATCATTATGTGGAAGACAGCTTTCTCCAAAATTTTAAAGTGATGCTTTGGCACTCACTCACCTTCTAGATTAAAAAAAAAAGTACTATTAAATAATAATAGCAAATGACATTAAAAGTCATGCAGATACAGAAGAAGAAAAAAAATTACAGCAGTCCTACACCTTGAGACTTTTTTTAAAAAAAGCATCACTTGAATTTTAAAAAACAGGAATTTTGAGGGATAAAGTTGGAGGCCTGCATTCTTTTCCTAATGACTACCATTCATTCAACTGGCATATATTAAAATGTATTAAGGTAACACTTAAAATGTATCAAAATATTATTAAGAGTTCAAAAGGGATAGAATATATGGTCTTTAATATCAAGGAATATACATTTTAGATAGGAGACAATATTCCATTAGGCTTCCGTCAGATAATTTAAAACACTGCAGAGTTATGTATGAACAAATAAAAGATACTACAATAATATAAAATTGCTTGATGATAAGTAGATATTCAATTTTTAGAAAATATATAATGAAACAGAAAAATTTCAATTTGTTTTATATTCCTCATTTACATGGCTTGTCTGTTGTCTAATCCTACATATTTTAAAGAATACCAATAATGAGATTAGGAAAAGAATTAACATTAATAATAAGAACACAGGTAGGAGTGACACATTAAGTATCATTGGGTACGAATGTGACTCATTATAAGTAGTCAAGATTAATAAAGAGATATAAGTATGAATAAAAAGCATAAATGATCATCAAAAGAACAGACAAAGCATCCTTACGCAGCAAAGACCTCAAGTAACAAGAACAATTAGAATGCAATGCAGTTCATTGTGCAGTACTGAAAAGTACAATAGCCCTCCCTACTCCGACCTCCAATTGCTTAACTGCATGACTATGAAACTAACAAATTCAGGTCTGTGAACCAAGTGTGCTATTAAAATACATGGAGGAAGCATCTCCTCTTGCAATACAGAAATGTGTGCTTTTGTGCTGCCCCATAAGTCTCCTCCACCCACCCCATAAAAAATTATACTTTGCTGTCTTCAAGCCAATTCTCAAATTATAGGAACTGAATTGTATCTGAAATTGTCGTGTATTCTCATAGAAATAATTTTTAATTATCATTAGATTTATATTAAATAACGTACCTGAAAGTGGAACTCTGAGCAGCTTTGTTAGTAGAGTAAGAGAGAAGTAAGCACAGATAAGCTAAATGCTGGAGCAACATCCTGAAACAGACAGAATGAGGTGGTATAAAAACTAAGGGTGAAAGGATTTGGCCTATGAAGAAAATGAACCATCTCTGAGTTCTGACTCACAGAAAGAGAAAAAGAATAAAAATCTAGAGACTTTTATTGGAGAAGACATAGGATGGCCTATATAAGCCTAACTCAGAGTGGTCCTTGGACCAGATGTACTTGCATCACATGTGAGCTTGTTAGAAAATTCATGGGTCCCACCCCTACCCTACTGAACCAGAATCTCTGGGAATGGGGCCCAGGAAACTATGTTATAACAAGCCCTTTATGATTTCTATATGTAGCAAAGTTTTAGAACCACTGGCATCAATTTTCTCAGCAAAGTTGTAAACCAGATCATTTGCTGACAAAAAGAAGATGGGCTCTGGACCTCAAAGATGGAAATTTTGAACAGCTGAAGGGAGGAATGTAGGATGGAAGTAAGAAATTAAGGAAAGACTAGCCCACCCTTGGGAAGTTAGTTAACATACCCTTCTGAGTTAAAAGGCTTCTTGTAAACAGACTTCTGAGTCAAATGTGCATGTTCAGTAATAATGAGTTTATGGAAAACTGCATTCTAATTTTCATACAGCTGACTATTAATGACCTGGGAAGACAGCTTGATTATAAGTTATGGACTCATCATGTACAGTACAGCCCAACATAAGCAAAAAAGAAAAGAAGACATTTATCTGTGGAAGTCTAGAGGAGAAAATACACTGGACCAAAGATAAGCAGATTCTGAGCAAAAAAGCACAATTCCTTCTGTGTGACCTTGGACAAGTTAGTATGCTTTGTCAGAGCAATTTTTTTCTGTACAGTTGGACCTAGCATGCTGTGCTGGTTTGAAAGGATGTATGTCCCCTAGAAAAGCCATGTTTTAATCTAAATCCCATTTCATAGCAGCAGAATGATCCCTATTCAATACTGTATGTTTGAAACTGTAATAAGATCATCTCCAGGGAGATATGATTTAATCAAGAGTGGTTGCTAAGCTAGATTAGGTGACAACATGTCTTCACCCATTTGGACGGGTCTTGATTAGTTCCTGAAGTCCTATAAAAGAGGAAACATTTTGGAGAATAAGAGATTCAGAGAGAGCAAAGCAGGACAGCATAGCCATGAGAAGCAGAGTCCACCAGCCAGTAACCTTTGGAGATGAAGGAAAATGCCTCCCGGGGAGCTTCATGAAACAGGAAGCCAGGAGAAGAAGCTAGCAGATGACACTATTCACCATGTGTCCTTCCAGATGAGAGAGGAACCCTGACCATGTTCACCATGTACCTTTTCAGATGAGAGAGAAACTCTGTGTTTGCCATGTGCCTTTCCACTTAAGAGAGATACCCTGAACTTCATCAGCCTTCTTGAACCACGGTATCTTTCCCTGGGTGCCTTAGATTGGACATTTCTATAGACTTGCTTTAATTGGGACATTTTCTTGACCTTAGAATTATAAACTATCAACTTACTAAACTAGTGTAAAAAACTAGCCTTTTTAAAAAGCCATTCTGTTTCTGGTATATTGCATTCCGGCAGCTAACAGACTAGAACACACCCATATATTCAATCAACAAGAGAGCGAGAGATACGGCAAATACATACATAACCAAAGTACTATGATAAAGGCAATACTGGGGGTATTGATACATATAGAATGGGCTTAGAGAACAGTGAGGAATTAGCAATTAATTATAAATAAGGAAATAAGGAAGACTTCATAATTCAAGAGGCAGTTGTGCTGGCCTATTAAAGGCAAGAGAATATTCAACAGATAGAAGATCATAAATGTATAAGGTAAAGAAGTTGCAGGTCAAGTTTATAGAATGGAAATAGGCTAGTATGGATTTGTAGAAGCAAGACTGTGTTGAAGTACAAGGTCTCTTCTAGCTCTAAGACTGATTTTCCAAATGTTTTCAGCAGCATGAAAATAATAGGCAAATTAGATAGTGTAATTTTAGCAATCAACCCAGTGCTAAGACATATTTTTTTCATTTTCAACAATTTATAAATACTGAACTTTGGGTAAGAACCTTCCTCAGAATTCTTTACAGCTAGCTGTGAAGTAAAAGAACCAGGGGTATAATTTCAGAAGGGAATATCTATCTGCTACAAACGGTATTTCTGGGGCTGCTCAGCAGAAGGGTTGCTGGCCTTTTCAAAAACATTGCAGCTCAGAGACCAGAATTTAAACTTATTTCACACTAGGAGAAGAAGAATACACTCCAATACTTCTTGACTAATCTTTAAAAAGTGGACCAGTTTTTTATTCTCATACTAATAATCTGTATAATATATTGAATCTCTGGTAGAGTCCCAACTTTTGCCATCTCAGGCCATGCCTCAGAGAAACTGAGGGAGCATAAGGCTCGCTATTCACCTGAATTAAGAAGTATTTCTGGACTCTCCTCAGGACAGCATGGGTACATCTTGAAAAAAAAAGAGGAGTTCTGTGTTCGTCTCTTTTTGGAAGAGAATATAAAGACAGTATCATTTTCAAGTTGATCAGATTTCATGATTCCAGGACTAAGCAACAGGTTGATCAATTAAAATATCATGCTTCTGGAAAGTTTTCTTCTGGAAAATGTTTATTTCTGATCACTTTTTACAACTTGTGAAAAACTGCCCCAGACTAAAGGGCCTCCAACGGAAATCTGTGGGCCTGTTTAAGAGAAAGTATTTATCATATTCATAGTTAATGAATTATATGCCAGGCACATGATTCTTACTTAAAAGTTTAGTCCAAAGAACAGCATCTCACTGGGCTCTAAGTTCACATATAATGAGTCACATGCCTGGCCATAAAGATGCCTTTGCTGGGCTTTTAAAAGGATGTCTGCAGTATGAAAATCTCAAAGAGGAAAAATATTCCCAAAGCAAAATATTTAGGATATGCACATATCAACAAGGACTGTTTCTGGACATTATCATCAGTCCATATGCTGACCAGCCAAGCCTTGTTAAGTACCAACTTTGTGCTGAAGACAGACAACAATGGACTGATTCTAAATACAAGATAAAAATCCAAGCCAAATCTTACCGCTGGAATGCAACCCAGTATGATACAAGCTGTGAAGATTCCTTTCTCTGATGGAACCTCCGACAGAATGACAGTCGTTGATTTTTGAGAACTCAGATCTGGGTGAACTGATCATACATCTACTCTTTACTCTGGCAACCTACCTTTATGTTAATGATAATGTTTGGACATGAACTGGGAATTCCCTTTGTAAATTTTTCCCGACTACTTATCTCATCCCTTGGTCTCATTAAATGTGGCTCACTTTCATATTTGATTTCCTCTCCTAATAAGTTAACTGGTTATCATTGGGGAAATAGTTGATATCATGCATGATTACCCCTTTTCTCAACAATCTTATCAACACTAACGAAAAATTTATCAGGGGCATTGTGAAGAAACACATGGTTATTTTTTTTTAAGTGTCCAGATAAAATACATCTTCAAGGCTTCACACAATCATAAACTCACAGATGTGGCTGAAAGGAACCTTTATTCTCTACATTCAGAGTCCTCAGGCAGATTTCTCACTTGCAAGCTGTGTTTGCCAACAAGGAAGAAGAAAGTAAATGTGAATACCGCAAAAACACAAGTGTGTATGGTAAGAGATGGGGTGGCAGGGAGAAGAAACAGATCACCCCCTGTTAAGGTATTATTGATAGACTATTAGAGATACTTCAAAAGCACTGTAAATTGCTTGCACTTCAGAAGCCTCAACTTTCTCTTGACAGTATTTCTTTCTCAGAAGGGAATTAAGGCAGCAAGGGGAAAGGAAAATACAGTTTTCAAGGAATTTTTTTCTTCAGCAATTTCTCACCATTACTTCAGAATTCAGTCAATTTGCATTGTTTTAAAGAATTCATGATGTTTAGAAATTATTTAATCTGATGTCTTTCTCTTAACTAATACATGAAATTATACCAAGCAAGGAGTATTCATAGTTAAAATAGACCTCAAAAGAGAAAAGAAAACAGTCTCATTTTGCTACTATCAAATGCTGGTAGGAATGTGGATTTATTTCACTCTTATTCACTCCATCCTCCCACTTTGATTTCTGACTGACATTTAGACTCAAACTCTGCCATATAGACAACATTTATTCATTACCCACTCCCTTCTTACACATCATAGGGGAAGATGCACATTTATACGGCCTAAGGCTTATACAATTTTGGAGACTCTTTTGAAGAAAACAAAATTAAAAGTTTACAAATACCAAATTCCCTTGACCACCCTAACACCACTCCCCATGGGAAGAAGCCCAATGTGGGCCAAGTTGGACAAGAAGGAGACTGCAGCCCTAACCAATTATGTTAAAATATATAACTTTTGCAATTTTAGAAAAATATGATTATCACAACACACTGTTAGGGCCCCTCCCAGAACCTTGGAATAGGCCTGTAAAGGGAGGGGCTCTGCAGCTTCAGTGTTTATAGTTTAACAATAAATTGTCTGTTCTCCTACCCCAAATCTTCACTGCCATCATCACACTCAAACCTAGAGGGAAATTCCATACCAAGAATAAACAAAATTCCCTTTACTAGTTTCCATTACTCCAGAGAAAGACTAAAATGCTCAAAAGAAACATTCTTAAAAATCAAGGATACCTGAAACCTAGAGGGGGCAGTCTCTAGAATATTTGCTAGTTTCATCTCCCTACCTCAAAATATAGACAGCCCCTTCCAACATGAAAAAGTAGGAATGGGCATGGCTCAAATACCTCTAAAGAGTGGGAGACAGATTATTAAAACTGTTCATATAGCTATACCACTAGGTTGGGTTTAACAAACAAGTATGATTGCTGAATTATTCATTCTTCTTTTTTTGTCATGTGCAGGCTCTGGGAATCAAAGCCCAGGTCTCCGGCATGGCAGGCGAAAATTCTGCCACTGAGACACTGCTGCCCATCCTGATTGCTGAATCATTATATTGATATTTCTTTTACTCTCCAGTATCTTAGAGCAGCTAGAAGTAAGAACCTAAAATTGTGGAATTGTAACCATACTAACCTGAAATCCGTTCTACAACCAATTGTGGCAATGTGCTTTGACATTTATTGTTTTTATGTATATATGTTATTTTTCACAAAAAAGTCCATTGTGATGATAAAAAGATATATGTATTCCTTCTAGCCTCCAACGCTCTGGAGCAGCTAGAAGGAAAAATCTAAGATGATGGTATGGTAGCCCATGACAAGCTCTGGGATCTGTAACTACTTGTTGAAGAGCACTTTGAAAACTACTGCTTTTTTCTTTCTTTGTTTTGTATATATGTCATATTATACAATAAAAAATTTTTTAAGTATATACCTAACAAATTTAGGAATGTAATTTTCACAAGAGAGTCAATAGATACTATCTAATCACTAAGTTTTTCACATTGTTTCCCTTTGTATTCAAATCTGATCCATTTTGTGAAGAAACATTTTTTGTATGGCATTGATTTGTTCCTTAACTTTCTCGTCAATTTATTTTGTTTCACTTTCAAATTCAAGAAAAAATTGCAGCCGAAGCTTTTATTTCAAAATTCCATTTTCCTATCTATATATCTATTTATTGATTGATTTATCAATCTGTCATCCGTCCATCTGTCCATTCATCCAGCCATCCATTTGCTCATCATCCTGCTTGTCTATGTATACAGAAAGATGTCTGTGATGAGGCTCTTCAAGTGTTAGCAACCAGTGTTTCTGGGTGAGGATGATTTATATAATCATTAGTTTTATTTTTATCCTTTTGATATTACTTGAGTGTTTTTTTGACTGTGGATATATATCATTTTCATAAAAAAACAATAAAGGCATTAATTAAAAAAGAAAAAATCAAGGGTAAATTCATTTTGAAATCTACTACAAAACAATAGTAAACAGAGTATGGCACTGGCATAAGGACAGGTATATAGATCAATACAATAGAACTGAGAGTCCACAGTGAAACTTATGTGTCTATGGTCAACTGATTTTTGATAAGGCTTCCAAGACTATCCAATGAGGAAAGATTAACCTTTTCAACAAATGGTATTAGAACAACTGGATAGTCACATGGACCTTTATCCCATACATGTACAAAAATCAACTCAATTTAGATGAATGAACTAAGTAAAAGCCAAAACTATAGGAAGCTATACTTTGGTATGTCTGCCCCAAAACATGTACAGAGGGAGGGTGCAAGGGTAGTTTAGTGGTAGAATTCCTGCCTGCCATGCGGGAGACCTGGGTTGGATTCCCAGTCCACCCACTTCCAAACAAACAAACAAACAAACAAAACCAAACAAACAAATCAAAGAAAGAAAGAAATTCAACAAATGGTGCTGCAATAATTGGATATTCACATAGAAAAATAACTAAATGTGACCCCACCATACAGCATGCAAAAAAAAGGAAAAACAAGAGGGGTAAATACACCATCTCCTCAGATTTGGCAATGGATTCTCTGTGAAAAAGAACCATAAGCACAGGCAACAAAAGAAAAAATAGGGAAATTGGACTTCATCATAACTAAAAATGTCTATGCTTCAAAGGACATGTATTAGTAAGGTATCTCCAGAGAAACCAAATCAACAGGATATATTTATTAAGATTTATTATAGCAATTGGATTATGCATCCATGGGGATTAACAAGTCTGAATTCCACAGGGCAGGCCACAAGTTGGAAGCACGATGAAGACAAAACTAAATTCTACAGAAGCAGGCTGGCTGACATACTGCTGGAATTGTCCGTTTTGGCTTTAAGTCTTTTACCTGATTGTATGAGTAGCCACTTTACATTGTCGAAGACAATCTCCTTTGTTGACCATGGATGTGATCAACTCTAGATGCACCCAAGTGACTAATGATTGATATCTACCTACAAAATAACCTCAGTGTTCAAACAATTGGATACCATAGCCCAGTCAAGTTGACATATGAAATTAACCCTCATAGGACACTACCAAGAAAGTGAAAAAACAAGATAGAATGGAAGACAATATTTACAAATCACATATCTGATAAGGGACTTGTAATAGAATATATAGTAAAGAATTACTATAAATCAATAATAAAAAAGGCAACTTAAATAAAAAAATGGGCAAAGGACTTGAATAGACATATCTCAAAATAAGATACACAAATGGCCAATAAGCACATGAAAAGATGCTCGACATCATCAGCCATTACAGAAGTGTAAATCAAAAGCACAATGAGATATCACTCCACATACACTAGAATGGCTAGAATCAAAAAGTCAGATAACAGCAAGTGTTGGTGAGGATATGGAGAAATCAGAACACTCATAAACTGTTGGTGGGAATGTAAAATGGCACAGTCACTTTGGAAAATTGTCTGGCAGTTCCTCAAATGATTAAACATAGAGTTACCATGTGACCCAACCTTCCAGTCCTAGGTATATACTCAAGAGAAATGAAAATGTATGTCTGAGGCGGGCCATGGTGGCTCAGCAGGTAAGAATGCTTGCCTGCCATGCCCGAGGACCTGGGTTCGATTCCCGGTGCCTGCCCATGTTAAAAAAAAAAAAGAAAAGAAAATGTATGTCTGCCCCAAAACATTTACATGAATGAATATAGCAACATTATTAATAAGAGTCAAATGGCACAAACAACCAAATATCCACCAACTGATGAACGGATAAATAAACATCTTAAATCCAAACAATGGAATATTATTTTGCCATAAAAAGGAATGAAGTATTGATACATGCTGCAATATGGATGCACCTTGTAGACAGTGAAGCCAGTGAAAAAAGACCACTTATATGAAATGTCCAAAATGAGTGAATTGATAGAAAAAGAAAGTAGACTGGTGGTTTCTTAAGGCAGGGGGTATGGGGAGACAAAGGGGTGACAGCTATAAAGTTTAGGGTTTCTTTCTGAGGTGATGTAAATGTTCTGAAATTGCAATGGTGATGGTCACAAACATTTGTGAATACACTAAACACCTCCTGAATTGTATACATTGAATGCAAGACATATGGTATGAAAATTATATCTCAATAAAGATATTATTAAAAACAAGGGAAGAAAACAAAGAAACAAAAACAAGGAAAAACAAAAAGGAAAAGATTGTAAAAATTAAAGTATCATTCCTAAAGTACATGTTTCTGATGCTCAGAAAATTACCCATTCCTCGTTGATTGTCCTGTTTTCATAGGACGCACAGTGTCATAAATGTCCTCTTCATGAAATATTTACCTTTGTAGATCATAATTCACTTCTCTCTTAACTTCCTTTTCACATTTTTAAAAAAGTTAAAACAGGATCTTCCATCATTGTTTTAGTTTCCCTTGGCTGCTTAAGCAAATACCATGCAATGGTTCAACTTTAACAATGGGAATTTATTTGCTTATGGTTTTGAGGCTTAAAAAAGTCCAAATCAAGACATCATCAAGGTGATGTTTTCTTCCCAAGAGTGCGGTGTTCTAAGGCTGGCTGCCGGTGATTGTTGGCCCTTAGTTTGTCATGTGGCAAGCCACATGGCAGTGTCTCCTAGTCCCTCCCTTCTCTTCCAGGTTTCACTGATGTTCAGCTTCTGGTTGCTCCCTCTGTGGCTTCCTCTCCCCATGTCTAAATTCCATTGCTTGTAAAAGATTCCAGTAAAAGAATTAAGTCCCATCATGATTGGGCTGGGCCACATCTTAACTAAAATAGCCTCACCAAAGGATCCTACTTACAATGGGTTCACACCCACAGGAATTGATTAGATTTAAGAACATGCTTTTCTTGGGGTACATATGGTTTCAAACCACTAAAATCATGGCCAGTGATCAGATCAGAGAAACACGGTTCATTCATAAACAATTTGCCTAAGAGCTCAGCCTCCTTCTGAGGCTACTTGCAATGACTCTGATAAGTCCAATCTTGAGGATATTATAACAAACAACTGCCTCCAGTCAGAAAAGAGCATGCTCAGAAGCATGCTCACAGGCTGATAACTTTCAACACACCACCCTAACTCATTTAGCAGTTTTCCAGAACTTTTCCTGAGACTAAGTTCTCATTGCCAAACTGTGCATTGCACTGTTCACTCCATGAACTCACCCAATTAAGCTGATAAGTTCTGATTAAATTTACTATTTATCCAACGTAGGACTACAATGCAAATCTATCTAGCCACAGAGAAATCCTGTCTTAGACCTATTTATACCCCTCTCACTAAGAAATAACTTATTTGTGCTTACATGACAAAAGCATGCTGATAGTTGTAGCAATACATCCAATCTTTAGCCATACACTGACTTTTAACATTATTTAGAGGAACCAGTGTAAGGGCAGCAATAGAGGTGACATCCAGTCATGAAACCAGAGTAACAATCTTGGAACATAAGGAACCTCTAAGGTGATCTAGTTGAGTCTTCCATTCAGATATAGGACTCCCACCCCCAGAGCTCAGAAGCTTGTTCTTCTGGCCTCTAATATGCATATCCACTCCCAAGGAGTTCCTTCTGTTTCCTTAGTGATTGATTGTAATATATAGGAATTTTTCCTTCTGTCTGTCTGCCTGGAGGTCTTAGTGCCCCATCCACCACTCCTTCCTTGGAAAGAGACAAGAATAACTCTCTTCTTACTTTACAATGTCTTGAGGGCTATATTATGTTTCACTGAGCAGCTAATTATCTTTCTACTGTTTACCATCTGGCATGGTTTCTTGCCCTTTCTCTATCCTGGCCACTCTCTTCTAAATGATCTCTAGTTTGTCAATCATCCCTCTTAAAACATCTCATCTAGAACTGAAAAGAAGGATGAGACCTAGATGTGGTCTTACTATGCAGATTAGTGTGGTAGTATTTATACAGTTAAGAATTGAGTTAACTTTTGGGGACAACTGGGCCAAATTCTTGGCTCAAATTGAGCTTATGGCCAATTAAATTTGAAATCAGAACATTCTCAAAACTATATTCTATAAGAAGAGAATATCACAAGCATTTGGTCGATTCTTGTGTCTCCAGAAGTAGTTAAGGCATCTTACAAAAATGATGATCTTCCAGTAGATATTTAAAGGATGGAATTCCACAATAATTTCCCTGGTTAGCCTGCTGCTGAATTTGTCAACCTAAGGTCAGCAAACTGGCCTTCAAACTCTGCCTAATGTCAATATATATAAAAGTCCTTTTGCAATGGAAGATTTCTGGGTCCTCCCTGGAGTGGTCACCAGCCCTCAAGACATCTAGACTCTCCAGGTTAAATAAATGCTTTGTAAATTTCCTTTACATTTTTATAATTTTCTCCACAATGATAGCATAATGCCAAGACCCATAGTAAGCATTCAATAATTACTTACTGACCAAACCATTGGATAAACGGATGATTGGCTTCTACTTCCCCACCTCCTTTAAAAATACTAATTGTTTTTCATCAACACATTTCATTTCCCAGTCAATCTTAAGAACTATAGTTTTCCCCTAGGACACTGAGGGAAGGTGAAATTCTTGTCTCTGCCATTAACTGACTGTGTTACTTTGGAAAAATGCCTAAAACTCTCAAGATCCCAGCTAACTCCATCTGATCAACAAAGATATTTAATACTTGCTGTGGACCAGGCACAGTTCTAAGTATTTTTGCAGAGTCACAAGCACTTTACAAATATTCATTTAATCCCCAGGAAAACAAGACTGAGCACAGAAAGGTTAACTGATTTACCCAAGATCATACAACCAGGAAGTGGTAGAGCTAGGATTTGAATCTTGGTAGGCTGGCTTTTACATCTGTGTGCTTAACCACTATGCCACATATTCTGACAGCATTTTGTTTGGTTACGAAGGAAGATCTTTATGTTACTTGGGTCATGTGATTGATTTAATTGTGTGCCCCAGTTTGGACATGTTCTTGGTCAATCTGCATTCTGGTGGGCGTGAACTCATTGCAAATAGGATCTCTTGAAGACATTACTTAAATTAAGGTGTCTCCCAGCTGAATCAAGTTGGGCAATAATCCAGATTACTTGAGTCCTTTATAAAAGAATGAAATTCAGATAGCTTCTAGGAAGAAGCGGGAATTCAATAGAATCCAGAGGAGAAAGGTGAAGACATCGCCATGTACCTTGCCACATGATTAAAAAAAAAAGCTAAGGACCAAGGTTCATCTGCAGCCAGCTCCACAATGCCACAGTCTTTGAAGAAAAAATATAGCCTTGCTGATACCTTGATTTGGAACTCTTCCCAGTCTCAAAACCTTCAACCAAAAATTCTCTTTTTTTAAGCCAACGCATTGTATGGTATTTGTTTTAGCAGAAAGAAAACCAAGACAGGTAATATGGACAATCATTGATCACCTTGTTAATATCATAAAATAATCTCTAAGCATTTTAAAATTTGCCTGATCGTCCAACAGTTCTTCAGATAGTAGCTTGTACTTCTGAGTCACATTTCTTTAAGTTACAAACCAAGGGAAAACACTCAGAATACAGTACCTTGAACATCACGTGGATGCAAAAATTGTGAATTGATTTGGATTCCTCCCAGTTACAATTGTTGGAACTATTTCCACAAAATACGAAGTACCATGACAGCCACCTGACTTGTTGCCAGAACAACAGCAAAAAAAAAAAAAAAAAAAAAAAAAAAAAAAGCCCTGAAGTTTCACCAGCCACCAGGAATCTGAGTGGAAAGGAAAAAAGCATTTCCTCAGAAAAACATTTGAAGTTCAGGCTACTCCAGAGTTAAGCACTGGCATGGCTGAAGGTAGGAACAGAAAGGTCCTTAGATATTCACAGACGGTTTACAATAATGTAAATTGACAGCACTTCTCTCACTAATAAGAAAATTCTCAGGACTTAGTATACTACCTTGTTCCAGACTTCTCCATCCAGTCAGTGGTTCCTCTGAAGTTCAGTATTCCTTTCATGCTCAATATTCTCTTTGCATTATACCAATGGTATAATTGGTATAATCGTGCAATGATTTTTTCACTGTTATTTTTTTAATTAGAGAAGTTGTAGATTTACATAGAAGTCATGTATAAAATACAATGCTCCCATATAGCCCCCTATTGCTGACACTTTGCATTGATGTGGTACCTTTGTTACAATTGATGAACGAATACTAAAATATTACAGTTGGGCGGTGCAGTGGTGGCACAGTGGCAGAATTCTCACCTGCCATGCCAGAGACCCGGGTTCTATTCCCAAAGTCCGCCCATCCAAAAAAAAAAATTACTGTTAACTATAGTCCATTTGGGTTAGCTATATTTTTCTCATATGCCACCCTAGTATTACTGCCCTGTAATAGTGATGTACATTTGTTAAAATTCATGAAAGAGCAATCTTATACTTGTTCTATTAACCACAGTCTTAGTCCATACAGAGTTCAGTCTCTTTTACAGTACCATCTTTCATCCTCTAACTTTCCTCCTAGCAACATACAGGACCCAACTTCCCCCTTCAATCACATTTACACACATAATTAAGCACTGTTAATTATATTTACAATAATGTGCTGCCATCATATTACCCATTTCCAAACTTTTCCAATCAACCTAACTAGAAATTCTGTACAAATTAAGCAAAAGCTCCCTATTCTCTATCCCCATTCTGTTTCCTGGTAATCTTTACGCTAGATTACTATAATTAGTTCATATCAGTGAGATCATACAGTATTTGTCCTCTTATGTCTGGCTTAGTTCACCAACATAATGTCCTGAGGGTTCAACCACCTTGTCGCATGCATCAGGATTCTATTCCTTCTTATTGCTGAATAATATTCCATTGTATGAATGCACCCCATTTTTTTGTATGCTGTATGGCAGGGTCACAATTCATTCTTTCTCCATGTGAGTATCCTGTTAATTGCAGCACCATTTGTTGAATTTTGTTTGTTTGTTTTTGTTGGTTTCTTTTATTTGTTTGTTTGGGAAGTGTATGGGCTGGGAATCGAATCCGGGTCTCCCATATGGCAGACAAATACTCTACCACTGAACTACCCTCTCACCCCTATGTATGTACCACATTTTGTTTATCCATTCTTCGGTTGACGGGCACTTGGGCTGCTTCCATCTTTCCGCAATTGTGACTAATGCCACTATGAACACTGGTGTACAGCAATGAATTTTTAAAAATAATTAAAGACACCATACAAAAGCTATAAAGAAACCAACTCAAAGGTGAGGGAAAGAAAGAAAAGCAAGTTGAAAAGCAAAGCAATCATAGAAATAACTATATTGACTTTTACTTTTTACTCCAAATTTAATTCAAACTGAATTCAATATACCTTCAGCTGAATAAGAAATACACCAGCACGGGATAGAGCCAAATCCCTAGGGATATATTTGTGTTTCACAATAGACTTCATAGAAGGCAAGTTCTGTCATTCAGGGTTTGGGCTTACAGTAAACTGGTCTGTGAGATCAGGATTTCTCTCTGGAAAGTTTATTTCTGAAATGAGTTCATGGTGACAAGCTATGGTCATCAGAAAGACACTAATGGGCTTTTGGATGACCAAAAGCCAAGAAGTCTTAAAAATTTCAGTTAAATAAAGCAGTACCTGAAACAGAAATAGACCATCTGCATTCGATTAATGTTATAAATGGAATAACCCCCCAAGGCTCTGGAGGAAATCTGTTAGGAATACAAATATGAATTTGGAGTCTCACTTCTGGCTAATTGAAACATTTTCTGGTATATTACAAGAAGGTAAAGAGTTAATAGTTGCAAGACATGATTCGAAGCACGTAATGCTAAATCTAAGCAAGCTGTTTTGAGGTGTTAAAGGAATATTTTGTAATATTCCACATGGTTGCTCTCTTGTACATTGGTTCAAACACTAACCATGTGATTAACACTAATACTTACAGAAGGGGCATACGGAGAAAACAGAGAACCTATTACCCCTTTAGTGGATGCTCTCCCATTTGCTATGTATATATTCCCCCCCCCCCATATAAAAGGTGATATTGTTATCTTGTTGGGACAGGCCAATTCTTGACATGCTTTTCTAAATGACAAAAATGAGTATTTGCTCCTGTTGAGTAAGCAGCCCTGGAAAATTTCCAGAAAGACACTCTTACACTGGAGAAATCAGTAAACAGCTAGAAAATATTGCAACAATCTAGAAGAAGTCCATAACTTAAACATAACTTATACATGGCTTATACTTATATTCTGGTACCAATAACTCTATACCCCTGTTGTCTAAGGTGACAGGGATATACTGAGAAATGTGTCTAAAGAATAATGTGGTCTGTGGGTTTGAGAAGCCTGCTCTCTCAACACTGCCCTGGGTCTGCCATTCTGGTTGGCCCTGCGACTGGGGGAGTTCAGGTTCCACAAAGAAGCCTGAATACTGGTCATAGAAGAAGGTCTCATGAGGCTTTAGTGTAAGGTCTTTGGGCATTCCTGGCAGAGGCAGAGGTGAGCAGCCAGCATCAGCACAAAGAAAGAGGCCTCTTTTTCTCTCTTGTCTAAAACTTCCTCCAGTATAAGCAAAGGTATATAATAGACCTATGTATCAAAATGGAATATACTAGAAGTGAAAAGCTATAGCCTTCAATCTCCTTCATCTGTAAAGTAAAGGGATAATTATGCCATCTCTGATATTTCAAAAGCTTATCATGAAAACCCTAACCTGTTGATCCACTTATCATGAAAACCCTAACCTGTTGATCCACTCTACCACTATACTTCCTCATATAGCAATTTTACAGCCATACAGATGTAAGAAATATATTTTTTCCTTTTTTTTCTCACTTTAAATTGGGCTATCATGAGTTTCCCAAAACAACATTTCCCATAGACAAGTGGGGGGATGCAGATTGTTAGCAATAAGTGTCTTGTATCAAGACATTTTCCCAGTATAAGAAATACTTTCTTTCAAAATAAAGTCATTTGGAACTACTATTTAAGTTGTCATAAATTAAATCTGACCTCATTTTAAAAATAAAGCCTGGAATAAGATAGCAGAGTGAGGCATTCCAGGACTCCCTCCCACTACAGAAGCTTTGAGAAACCAGCAAGAATTGGCAGAAACATCTTTCTCAAAGCTCCAGAAAACAGTTAAAGCTTTGCAGTAACAGTGTAAGTGCTGAATAAAGAAAAAGGCAACTTTAAAATAGTAGGATCTTGTAGCAACCTTGCTGACCCCCTCCTGCATTCCTGTACCACCCAGAGCTAGCCCAGTGCGGGTCCCTAGGCCCAGGAGGGTAGCAGGGTAATCCTTACAGACATACTGAGAGAATGTATGTCTAGCCCAAACTATCTGGTGGTGGCCTGAAGGACTGAACGAATGTATTTGTTGTAAGCTTGCCTTCCTAGAACTTGACCTACATGTAAACGGCAAGTTGCAGAGCTCTTCTCTGCAGTATGCTATGAGAAAGTGGTCAAGTTATAGGGCAAGGTATTTCTGGCTGAGGGACAAAGAGTGCAGTGCCGTAGATCTGAGGAAACAGTTTCCTAGGGAAAAGGGGACATTCATATTTGGTTTGCAGAGAACTTCCTAGGACCAAGTATGCACGCCCAAGATAAGACGTGTGCAGTTAGAAATGGAGAAAGACACTATGCTTTTGCCTAGAGCTGTTGCCTAAAATCAATGTCTGGCTAAGCTTTGAAAAAGAACACTAGCACAGACCAATCTACAAAGACTGGGAAGGGTGTTTTTCTTTTACTTTTTGTTACTTCTTGGGCATCAAAGGAAATCCCTGTCATAGTTAGCACTAGCTGGAAACCAGCTTAAGGGGTACATGCCTCATAGTCTAACTTCTAGTGATAACACATTAAAATATCAAAATGTCCAGGTTGTAGCAAAAGATTATAGAACAGAAAAAGAAACAGAAATTGATGGCAGTTTAAAGGGGAAGATTAAAACATTTTAAACCATCAATGAGGAGGATCAAACCTTGGACATACCAGACAAAAATTTAAAAAACAGTCCAAATATTCTTAAACAGCTAAAGGAAAGCATGGACAAAGAATTAAAGAACATTAGGAAACAACAGAGGAATACAAAGAGATATAAAGAAAGAGATAGAAATTATGAAAAGGAACCAAACAGAGCCAAAGACCACAGAAACAGAATTAGTAAATTCACAAGAGAGGGACTCAACAGCAGACTGGCACTGGCAGAAGAAAGAATCAGTGAACTTAAAGTAAGAAAACTGGGATCATTCAATCTGAGAAGCAGAAAGAAGAAAGAACAAAGAAAAGTGAACCGAGCCCAAGGAACCTAAGGACATCATCAAGTATATCAACATATGCTCTGTGGGGTTCTCCAAAGAAGAAGAAAGAAAGAAGGAGGTAGAGACATGAATGTACATACCCAAGATACTCAACCAGCTCCAAACAGAATAAACTCAAATAGATCCACGACAACTACATATTATAATCAAACTACTGAAAGTTAAAGATAAGGAGAGAACTCTGGAAGCTATAAGAGGGAAGCAACAGGTCAGACATAAGGGAGATTTAATGAGATTAAGTGCCAATTGGAAACCATGGAGGGAAGATAGTGGTAGAATGACATTCTTAAAGTGCTGAAAGCAAAAAATTGCCAATCAAGATTCCATTTCTGGCAAAACTGCATTTCAAAAATGAGGGAGAGATTAAGATATTCCCAGATAAACAAAAGCTGAGGGACTTTGTTACCACTAGATTGGCCCTATATGCAATGCTAAAAAGACTCTGTAGCTTGAAAGGAAAGGACATTAGACAATTTATCAAAGCCCTATGAAAAAAAATAAAGATCTCCAGTAGAGATAAAAACACAGGTAAATGTAATGTCAGTATTATTGTATTTTTATTTTGTATCTTCACTTTTTATTCCTATAGGATCCAAAAGACAAAAGCATAGAATATAATGATAAATCTCCAAGGGTGAGAGTCTCTCTAGCAACATGGGACATGACTCCCAGGGATGAGCTTGGCCCTGGCACCATGAGATAGACAATGCCTTCCTGACTACAAGGGGGAAAAGAACTGTAACAAAATAAGGTATCTGTGGCTAAAAGTGTTCAAGTAGAGTCAGAGGCCATTCTGGAGGCTACTCTTATGCAAGCTTCAGCTAGATGCTGCTAATTATCATGGTTTGCTAATTGTTCTAGTTTGTTAGCTGCCGGAATGCAACACACCAGAGACGGATTGGCTTTTAATAAAAGGGGATTTATTTTGTTAGTTCTTCAGAGGAAAGGTAGCTAACTTTCAACTGAGGTTCTTTCTTACGTGGGAAGGCACAGGGTGATCTCTGCTGGCCTTCTCTCCAGGCCTCTGGGCTCCAACAACTTTCCCTGGGGTGATTTCTTTCTGCATCTCCAAAGGCCTGGGCTGAGCTGTGAGTGCTGAGATGAGGTATGCTGAGCTGCTTGACTGTGCTGTGTTGAGCTCTCTCATTTAAGCACCAGCCAATTAAATCAAACATTATTCATTGCAGCAGGATCGCCTCTTAGCCAACTGCAGATGTAATCAGCAACAGATGAGGTTCACGTACCATTGGGTCACATCCACAGCAACAGAACTAGGTACCTTCACTTGGCCAAGTTGACAACTGAATCTAACTACCACACTAATCCCCAAACAAAACCATCCCTGTTAACCCTAAGGAACATCTAAGGCTCTATCTGAGATTCTACAAAATTTTCATGCCCTAAGATTACTTAGCAGAAGCCTACAACCTCCAGATGGTTCCTAGGCCAGGTAAGTCCTAAAACTCAGAACGGACAGCCTCTTCAAGAACATCAACTAGTTCTATCCCCTATTCCATATTATCGACCCTCATTTCCAATATGAAAATGTTAGAATGGGCATAGTCCAAATATCCCTAAAGATTGGGAGAAGGATCAAAGGAGAAGGAGGAATTATAGCAAATGAGTTATACTCATTAACCAAATACATTTGTTAAATCCTAACAAATGAGTATGACTGCTGAATCATTATATTGACATTCCTTTTAGTCTCTAGTGTCCTGGAGCAGCTAGAGGGAAAAACCTGAAATTGTAGAACTGTAACTCATACTAAACTCTGAAATCTATTTGGTAACTCATAACAATGTGCTTCAAAATTTATTGTTTTTTGTATATATGTTATATTTCATAATTAAAAAATGTTTAAAAATGTAATGATAAATCAATGGTTTTGGACTCATATAAATACGTAATTTGTGACAGGAACTACATAAAGGTGGGGGGACAGAAGGGTACAGGAACTTAATTTGTATATGTTAGGGTAGTTCAGTTGATATCAAACCATGACAGATTATTACAGATTTAGGATGTCAAATTGAAGCCCCACGGCAACCACAAAGAAAATATCAGAGAATATGCAAGCTCACAGAGACAGAAAGAATCTGGGGCAGGAGGGGATGGTAACGGGGCATTAATGCACAATGGGTACAGGGTTTCTGTTTAGGGTGAAAGGAAGGCTCTAGTAACGGAAGGTAGTGATGGTACCATAATATCGTGAACACAATTAATTCCACTGAATGTTATGCTTGGGAGGGTTTGGATGGGATGGTTAATTTGCATATATATTTTCACAACTTAAAAAAATATATATAGAAAACAGAGCAACTAAAGAGAAAATTTGGTAAGTAATCCTGGATGAGATCTAAAAATGTAGAAGAAAAGGCTCAAAAGGACATTATTGGAACATGTTCAGAAAATTAGATAGATAGGCAGACAGACAGACAGACAGAGTTAATTGGCAAATGTTGCAAAATGTTAAAATTGGTGGATCTGGGTATCTGAGAGTGTGGGGGTAATTGGAATTCTCTATATGGGATTTGTATTATTTTTTGCAAATGATCTGTAAGTTCGAAATTACTTTAAAATAAAAAAGTTTAAAGAAAAAATAATTAAATATGATTACTCTGTTTTATGGAATTCTGAAATTCATGTTGAAATTTACCTCACCTGACTTTTACAAACATACTAAGGAAATCTGTTCTTCAAATTCATCATATTTAGTGTAAGAAAAATAACCCCTTCTGCTCAAAGTTATCATTCTGGTTTTGCAAACCTCACAAGAGCCTCTGAGTACAGTTGTTCTATTCTTCTTGTGTCAGACAGTCATTTCATTTCATTATATCTAATCTATAATTCCATTGCATTATGCCTAATATATACAATTCTATTGCATTTCATTATATTTAACTTGGACTGGAAGGAACCAAGCCTTGCATCACATCATCCAAGTATTTTTTAATGATCATTCTCTTTTTAAATAATTCAAAATAAGAGATCTACAAACACTGTATGCATGGCCTAATTCAAACCTCTCTGATTCTCATTATACACCTCACAAAACTGAGACAGCCTGGTTCTTCCCGTTCTTTCAGTCCATCATCATATATCTGCAGAATGAAATCACGATTCTCCTACTTTTCTTCTGCTTCATTCTTGCCTCTTTCTCTTTTCTCTTGACTAGATGCACACTCTCTTCCCATCATTTAGCATCTTCCACAGATTTCATGCACACATTGCACGTGAGTTTTCCATGAAGGTTTCTCTGATGACATGAACCCCCTGCAAATTCTCTAAACTTCAAATGCAAAAATAAGGAAACTACAACTATGCTGCAGTTAAAGCAAAAGGACCATTTCAAATACAGCTTTCATCAGAACAAGAAGAGAGAAAACTATTGTTTGAGACTGAATGTAAGCACCCACTCATCATTATACCCTCAGCATTTAGAGCAGGCCTACTACATAATAGTTGCTCAATAAACCCACACACATGCAGATTACTGAGGATCTCCAAGGACCACTCATCTGCAGGTAATAGACAATAAAGGCAAACTGCACTAGACAGAAATCAGAGAACTGGAATCTAGTACTAGTTTGAACAAATAAGTTATGTGACTACCAGTGCATTTTTTTTCTTTAACAAAATCAGTGGGTAGCACTAAACTCTTTATAAGGTATTTTTTGTTTTAAAAATTCTATGACAATAAAATACGTGAATTATAGCTAAAGACTAAAGGTCTCTGAAGAAGTTTTTTGGTTCATCCACGCATCCATCCCCTTTATTTCATATTTCCAGAAAGATGACTACCTATTCCTTTTGGAAAATATTCATTTTTCTATTGTCATCTACTCTAAGAATTTAGTAAAAAAAAAAATCTATTCTCAGATTTAACCTAAAACACATTTGTACATTTATTTTGCTGTTCATCATTTTAGGACATAAATATCCAATTATAAAATTCCGTAATCTTCATAATCTTGGAATTTAATTTTATTTCCAATGTAACTATTAAAAGATAAGGACAAAAGGCATAAGAACATTTTCCCTGAAGTCATATCATCAACTAAATCATTAAGCTTGCCTACTCTGCTTTTCTCTAAATATACATTTGTAGCAGTAATTAATTAGTTTTCTACTAAGAAATATCTACTTATTAAATTATATCTTATTTACCAGGGCTCCTTAGTAATTTTTAATGGGAAAATAAATGAAACATTACTATATATATGATTACAGAGATGACAGTAATTTTCTTCTAAATTAAATAAGAAAAGATTACAATCTTTCAGGAATTACAGTATAAGTCTTAAAATCATAAATCCCCCCTTGACTTTTTCATAACTTTTTCTTAAAATATTTATTAGTCTAATATTGAAACTAAGTTTTCATTAATTATTTTCTGGGAATTTATTTATTTTTCAAAAGTTCAAGCTATATGGCATGCTAATTTTCATTGAGATCTTAATTTAAATACTATATTCATGTTTAACGTGTTCTAGTTTTCCATTCCAGTAATGCATTTCAACGAACAGCTATACTTCCCTACTATAAAATGATGCAATAGGGGACAGGCAACAGTGGCTCAGTGGAAGAGTTCTCACC